>JAJIZL010021215.1:17665-38010 GCA_023969395.1 Amblyomma maculatum | reverse complement strand
GTGCACCAGCTAGCGGGTGCGTGGAAACAAGCAGATTTATGGTGTTCGTTCGAAATTGAAGTTATTTGTCCCTATTTGGAAATGTGTCGAGCGTTTGAGTCAGTATTCGTAGCCATTCGCAACGTCGTCACCCGCGTGCGGACTCGGAGTGTAAAAATAGAGGAGAAAAGGTGACCATTTTTGTGTGTTCTTTCGCTCCCTACTGTGATTCATCAGTGAAATGGTTCTACGGACATGTTAGCGTTTTGCGCAAATCTGGCACAGTTTTCGACACCATGAGAAAAACTATAACACGCTTATTAATATGAAAATCCTGACAAGGGCTACGATCAAGAACATGTCAACATGTAACGGCCCGACCGAAGGGTTTACAGACACCAATCAGCTTCAGGGCTGTGGAACACTGGCGATTACACGGCATTGCGTACCTTATATGACGGAGATCATAAATATGTTCTATGATGTGCTTGTGTTATGACAGTCTTTCGGCTGAAAGCCCCACCTGGTATTATGCATAGGTAAATTAGCATTAACCATTTCGTACGTCAAGACCAATGATGTTATATGCTTGTAGTATCAGCGGTCATGTGAAAGCGAGTGCGTCAGGTTGATGGTATTGCTGCCACAATCTGCGGGAGGCTAAGCTGTTCTCAAAGGCAGGGCACTGATTATAAAAACCAATGTGCTGCGTTTGGTTGTGCCCCTCCTTGCGGAAGCTCTGCACTGTTATTGGAACAACACAAGATGAAAGCAAGCAGACTATGATTCAGTGGTCGGCCTCCGAAAGCGCCGCTGCTGCATAGCAGCTAGTGGAAAGGAAGATCGCGATGAATGTTGCTTGAGGTATCGTTAGTTTGTGATAGCTTTACGTTTCGCAACTTTCTCCACTTATAACACAGTGGGCCAGCGGGAGAAGTCCAGCTGCACCTCTCTGTGATGCCTATCTTGTTAGGGGCAAATTACTCCGTGTTTATCTGAGCTCCCAAGAGAGCATACATGCCTTAATCGGATACACATGCACATAACGTAAAAAAGTCTCGTTTTCCTGTCAAGCCTGACATTATTAGCTTGGAATCGTATGGTGCGTCACTAATACAAGCAGGCGCTCCCGCTTTTCCGCTTGAATGCAGTTTAGCTCGTGGTTGCCTCTAAGTGAAAGCTGTTGTGCCCAGTAACACCCGAGAATCTCCTCATTTCACCGAGGTATGACGTTACGTAGTGTATTAAAATCGCACGCTGTCATGCCTGCCCCCGCAAGTCTTCCGGTCGATCCCGTTTTAAAGGGGCCCGAAATACCATTTAAATATGCGAGATATGATTTCTTGTGAGCGATGAGACACAGAAACAAGAAATGAGGGTGGAGCTACTGGTGAGTCTCCCTATTCTTGCTGCAGCCTATTTGGTCGCAAACTTTCTCAAGCTGTTAAGAGCAGCGTTTGGCATAATATCTACAGGACAAGCCCCGGTCGCCTCTAAAATGTATCCCAATGCTTCTTGAAGCACAAAACAGTTTCAAGAATGATATATAACTCTCTCCTACTCGAAATAACAAACGCTATTTCCCCATTTCGCCATGTCCAGTTACCCTCCTTCCCCATTCACATACCACCGCACTTGAGGGGGAGCGAGCAGCGTAGGCGCAAGGCACACGTCGCCTCGCATGCCGTAGGAGTCCCACTGACTGTCTTCGGCCACAGTCAAACTGCAGAAAACAGGGGTGCATGAACATAGGGACCCCAAAGAAAGATACCAGTCAGCTACAACGTCTTTGGGCTTTGGTGGTGCATTGATGGTGCATCTGGCAACACTTACTCACCAGCAATCACAGAGTACAAGTTTTCGGTGTTCACCTAATCCCCGGTTTAAAACGTACTCGCGGAAAATGTTTCTCATCAGTAACTTGAAACTGCTCACAATAAATGCATTTTTTTCGCTGGTAGATATACGAAAGGAAGGTATGAAACGGCGATTAGACATATTTGTTTAAGAAGTGAAGCTTTTCAAAAGACTTTACAAGAGCCTACAACTGAGAATGAAATAGCAGCTCAACTTTAGTGAAAAATAAAAAAGCCTCCCCAGAACAAGCTGCGCATAGGTTCTTAAGACGACAAGCTCAATGAGAAGTGGCAAAAAAGAAAAGTTCGTAATAGATCTACCTAGAACCTTTCGTAATAGATCTAGAAAAAAACTTTTTTCTTTAAGCGGTGTTCTTATAAAGTCAGCTGAGGAAATACGCTTCGAGAACCTCGCGGTCGTGCATGGTCTTACTGCTGCCAAGCAAGCGAACACTGCCGTAACCCTGGGAATGACGAGGAAAGCTTGCTCTGTCGGCTATGCTAACGTTCGCACAGGAAGATACCTTTGTTTTCAGTAAAAACGCGGTAATTATTTTAATTATTTTCTTCTAATTACACTTTACAGTGACCAAGCAAGCGAACATAGCCGTAACTCTTGTAATGACAAGGCAAGCTTGCTCTGTCGGCTATGCTAACGTTCGCAGAGAAAGATACCTTTGTTTTCAGTAAAAAAGTGGTAATTCTTTTCATTCTTCGCTTCTAATTACACTTTACAGTGGCCAAGCAAGCGAACATAGCCGTAACTCTGGCAATGATAAGGCAAGCTTGCTCTGTCGGCTATGCTAACGTTCGCGCAAGAAGATACCTTTGTTTTCAGTAAAATGTGGTAATTCGCTTCATTCCTCGCTTCTAATTACACTTTACAATGACCAAGCAAGCGAACATAGCCGTAACCCTGACAAATACGAGGCAAGCTTGCTCTGTCGGCTGTGCTAACGTTAGCACAGGTAGATACCTTTGTTTTCAATAAGAAAGTGGTAATTCTTTTAATTATTCGCTTCTAATTATACTTTACAATGGGCCTTAGCACATATGTAAGTGCTCTGCTGTTACTCAGCGAGATATCTATTACCGTTTGGCGACTGCGAAGACAAACTTTAGTTTATCAATTTGAGGACGGCCTTGTTTTCCTCAACGCATTGTCGCAAGTCAGCTTCGCGAAGCAAAGGATGATACTCCTGGCTTTGTATTTGGGCTTGCCGCAGATTGTATTTGTTTTGCACCGTCTGTCAGTAGTGGGCCATGATAGTTACACAGGATTACGCAGCAGTAAATTCCATATTTCAGCCATTATAGTGTGCTGGTTATATTACCTGGGCTGTATTAGCCGTAGAGTTAGAGGAGAACATGATGTATGTAATTTTATTGGTCATTTCATTCAAATATTCACCAGCATGGAAGAACAATCAAGCAGCGAAAGAAATAACACTGCCACGTGGCGGCGCCACGCATGCGGTGGGGAGTGAAATGAGCTACTGAAACATTTATAATATAAACAAACGCTAGCAATGCGGCGTTGAATAGGCGTATTAACAAACCAGTTCCGGCTTTCAATGCTAACACTGTGATGTCCTTGCGTTATCAAGATTTAATGAATCTTATCGCTCACCTTTGAGCTCATGCAGGAAAATGATCCATGTAAAAGCGATTCGACTTGCAAACAGACGTAATTATGATTTCTCAAGATATTAGTATGCTAATAGTTCAACTGCTCAAAATAGGGCGGAATGGCGTGTAAGTACAAGCGCTTTGTCAGGAGACGAAAAAATGCTGCAAAGGGTGCCAACTCCTGCAAAGACTGTTCACAAGGAGATGTATTGGTACATATTTGATCGAAAAGACTGCAGAAGGGAATTAGCGGTTACGTTGGGGGGGGGGGGGGGGGGGGGGAAAAAAAACTCAGGACGGAGGGGGGGTTGACAACGCCTGTATTGATGAATGGTCGCGTTTCTCTCAACACTCTGTCCGTCATTCTGAATGCGCTTAAATTTTTTGAAGAGATGATTGACTGAATACATTGTTTTCTGGGCGATGAAAACGCCGTAGCTATTTAACGAGCGAATGTTACGACCAACGTTGCTTGGTATTTCATTAACAAAAATTAAGAACAGAAGTACATGGAGTGCATATTACTGGGGGCCGTCTGATGTTACTAGATTCAGACTGGAATGTTGTTAACCATGACAATCAATGAACAATAAGTAAAAAAAAATACTTCTGCCTATTTTAGTATACGTAAATGCAGGCTGTAACGTGCTCGGCTTAGTAGTCAGCTTTAATGCGGTGCATCGACCAATGATATTAGATAATATAAGACAACGACGTTTGTGTGTAGGTTAGAGGGAGGGAAAATTATGCACAAAAGTGTACATACAGGTTCCACATGAGGAACTTTTCGAAAGCAAAAAGCGGCCAGAGTCGAATACGATCTTGACATTTGTGTAGGCAACCGGTTTCATGATTTTAAAGTCGAAGCTAGTGAGGATAACGGGCGGCGAATTAAGGGTGAAGAATTTTTACGCAGAAGACTGGATCAATCTTACGGCTTTTTTTTGCCTGCAGCTTTCTTGATAATAGTGAATGCGAAATAATTGAGTGTAGATAAAAGAACCATTTGTGTTTTCGAGAGCATCCATGCGTCTTACTGCAATAGCAATGTGAAATAATTGAGTGTAGATAAAAGAACCTTGCCTGTACTCACCTATGGGGCTGAAACGTGGAGGCTAATCAAGAGAGTTCTACTTAAGTTGAGGACAACCCAGAGGGCTATGGAGCGAAAAATGGTAGGGGTAACATTAAGAGATAGAAAGCGTGCGGAGTGGGTCAGAGAAATAACTCAAGTTACCGACATTCTAGTAGAAATTAAGAAGAAATGGACATGGGCGGGACATGTAGTGCGAAGAGAGGATAACCGATGGTCGCTGAGGGTAACAAACTGGATTCCAAGGGAAGGAAAGCGTAGCAGGGGGCGGCAGAAAGTTAGGTGGGCGGATGAGATTAAGAAGTTAGCAGGGGTCAAGTGGATGCAGCTAGCACAGAACCGGGCTAAGTGGAGAAATATGGGAGAGGCCTTCGCCCTGCAGTGGGTATAATCAGGCTGATGATGATGATGATGATGATGAGATAAAAGAACCATTTGTGTTTTCGAGAGCATCCATGCGTCTTACTGCAACATCAATGTGAAATAATTGAGTGTAGATAAAAGAACCATTTGTGTTTTCGAGAGCATCCATGCGTCGTACTGCAATAGCAATGTAAAATAATTGAGTGTAGATAAAAGAACCATGTGTGTTTTCGAGAGCATCCATGCGTCCTACTGCAATAGCAATGGGAAATAATTGAGTGTAGATAAAAGAACCATTTGTGTTTCCGAGAACATCCATGCGTCCTACTGCAATATCAATGTGAATCGACATATGTCATTCTGTAGCACCTTTAGTTCATTTGCACGATGATTGATTTATTATATGCGCTAAAACATAGAATAAATAAATATTTGATTACTTATTGTGCTTTTGCAGATTTTTGCAGAAACAAAATGTGATTTAAAACGCAGGTTGGAGCTTTCGCCATTACTCGCTTTGTCGTGGACACCTTGGCGCTGTCCAGGGCCGTGCAAACCACGCAGACCACTTGGGCGGCAGTGCGGAACGCCACGAGGAATAGCTTCCGCAAACTCTTCTGGCTGGATCCGGCGACGGTCGCGGGCGCCGAGGACCACGTAGACAACCTTATATCCGTTGTACCACTTCCTGCGCACCTCGACGACAAAGACGCACTCGAGGCTTTCCACGACTACCTGCCCCCGTATTCTACAGAGCCATTCTTCGTATGGTTATTAGCTGCGCTCAAGAATCAATTGGACAAGAAAAAGCGTCTCCTCCGAGAGGGCACCAACGTCGTTGTGCATCGCGAAGACGTGGCTCTTAGCTCGATCGCCGTTAACGCGTACTATCTGCCTCTCAACCACATCATGGTTATATCAGCTGCTATTATGGGGCCTCCTTTTGTTTCGCCTGGAGTTTCCCGCGCAGTCGACTTAGGTGCAATCGGAAAGGTCCTCGGCCACGAGCTGACGCACTCTTTCGACCCATTGTTCAGCGACATCACCAGGACAGGAGAAGCGGCGACATGGTGGAGCAAGCAATCTTTCACCAACTTCACAGCCCGACTCGAGTGCGTGAAGTACCAGCTGGCCAACTACACCCACGATTCTATACACGCCAAAAATGCTTTGTCGGAAACTTTCGCCGACACGGCGGGCACAGAGAAAGCGCGTCTTGCGCTCGATGATCTGCCCTCTGGTGAGGAAATGTTGGGCTACACCAAAGAGCAGCTTTTCTTTGTCGCGGGCTGTTTCGAGTTCTGCGCTTCCGGGGGGTACGGTTACGAACGCACCGGAAACTACCCCGCGTTCGCTCTCCGGTGCAACCTCCCGGTGTCCAACCAGAAACAGTTTGCACGGGCGTTTAAGTGTACCGAATGGGATTCACTTAACCCGCGGGATCGTTGTACCTTTCATTGAACTTAGCTTCCAAAAATCATGCGACCAGTTGGAAGGCAGGTCGCCTGAACTCTGCGTTGTGCAAATGGTAGTGCAATTTGTTGTGTATTTGATCGCTACTTTAGTTGCCGCGTAGTAACATTCGTTCGACTCTGAAAACATAAATGCGACAAACTTTAAAACAGCTTTTCCCATCACACTGTAACGCCATAAGATGTCCTACTGATAGACTTAAGAAACTCTGTAGGTTTGTGTTTGCTTACATTGTTCCTTTCCCAATGTTTGCTATATGTCAAGGAGCTAGGTCTCATGGTTTCCGCGTTTGGTTCTACGTTAAGGATATCATTTTTTTTGCCTTTCTGTGTTTATTATTGTTTTCAAGCAGAAATGTTTCGCTGGTGGCAACTTCGCTCAGTGCATGTGTTTAGGGAGTAACCGCTTACCACCTTTTGCCAAATGAAGAAGGTCGGTTCTAGATTTTGTGATAACGCGCAGCTCAGTGCGTTTTATTATGATTTTTAATTCTAGGACTTTTCGCAGCAACAACGTGCTCTTTTGTTTAGAATGAAATAAGCTCATTCCAGTTTCGGACTATGGACGACTAAGCTTAAGACATTTACGTTTAATGCTGCCAAAATTATTTAATTTGTTGTTATGCTATGCGTGCTATGTTATAGTTATACTATGGTGTTTTGAGGGGTGTCCTTGTGCGGTCGCCAATAATACAGATTGGAATATCGCGTAAATAAAAGCTAGCGCATACGCCTAGCAAAGCGTGGAATGTCTTATCAAATGAGATCTTTGGGGTATTCAGATAGCAGTAGAGGCATAGATTTCTCTAAAACTCTTCTAATAACGATCACTTGTACATGCACCAAGCTGTGTGAATGATGCCTCCTGATTGCACGACCCTTCACCTTAAAGCTTGTGATACCTGTGATGTCTATACAAATACACTATTGTACACTATTTTTTTAGCGCTGTAGGTCGCTTGGCTCACTTAACCCAACTTGAAACTTACGGATTATTAAAGGTTCTAAAACTTTAGCGTGGGAAACGGACTTTGTTCTCTTCGTGCACAAGGAGAGTCAGAATAGTGTAAGAGGTCTATGGGGAAGACCGGCCTATCTCGCACCACTGATGTCTCGCGAAGGTGAGGGGGCCACTATAGAATGAACAAAAATGGGTTGATGAAAAAAGAGAAGATGAGATTCCAAAATAAACAAAATAATGAAAGAAGGGATAAAGACCATGATAACAACAGATTAACGCGTTAAATTAATATATTTGTTCAAGACATGAGAACAACAGATATGGACTTGCACAATCATCGATAACAATTGAAGGGCAGCCCAGCCATCAAGCATGTTGAGCATTTCTCTCTCTTGTCTGAAGCCTTTGTACTCTCCAACTGCTTCCATAGGCATGCCACTGCAGAGGTTCTTAACCTGCTCTCATTATTGCGATTTTAGACTTCTCAGTGTATTTAAATGGCGAGCCAAGGACGTAATTATTTTGGTTGAATGTGATGTCAGTATTGTCTTAGGCATGCTTTGTTAAGGCAGGTAGACTGATGTTTATTAGTTTTTACCTCTAGAAGATATTGCAGTATTTGCCTCTCGGCCATCGTGTTTACCTTTGGCATAAGGATATGATTACTTACACCATTTGTTTTTTGTTACTTCCTTGGTTCTGCTTGCAACTATTTGTAGAGCGTCATGCATTTTTGATTCCTCGCCTCCTACTTACTATGTTGCTCCCAAGATACCCAGTTTGTCTTTACTTTAAAATAATTTCTTCTCTATACAGTCCAAAATAAAGTAGCCTCTGCGGTCTGTGCCAGTGGGTTTTGCAGAAAGCTGGATAACATGCAACTGATCGAGATTAATTATTAGATAATTAATTAACCAAATGTGACAATATCTCATAAATGTTTTATATTTATTATTAAGAGGCAATATTATGACAATTCAAGGGCGCGAACATAAAAGGGGGGCCTCATTTAAAATTTTGTTAATTTGCAGTAGGTACGAAATACCGAACGTCCAAAATACGATATTCAAAGCTCGTTGAGTTCCCTATATACCATTGCACATTGAGAAACAACAGGGCCATTTGTTTAACCTACACCAGATACACCAGTGTAGGAAATCTATACCTACAATGGATTTTTGCTACACTGGTGTCGCTGGTGTAGATTAAAAAAATGGCCCTAACGTTTGTGCAATTGCTATTCATCAGATACAGACGTCGGTCATGGAATTGACGGAGAAGCTAACTTGGTTTTGCCATCATGACCACGTGCAGCATCGTCATTATATTGGGAATGAGGTAAAGCCTTCTCAATAAGATTTGAAATGAGTATTTTTGAATTTTGATATTCAGAACCACACTGTCGACGGAAGAAATTTAAAACAAGGCTCTTCTAGTGTTTACGGCCTCCCATTTTGCTAATTTATGCGTACCGTTGACCGTTTCAAGGAAACAAAAAAGCTATTCTGATTGGCTTTTGAAAATATTTGCGGGTTTCTTTTGAGTGCAATCTAATTATATTCGAAACCGATGATAAATATATCTAAAATACACAAAATGTGGCTCATTGCCTCCTTTATAACTTGGAGGCAAATATTTACATTGTTATTCACAACGTTTTTTTTAATGCTTCCATGCACCTATATTCACCACTCAGTCCCATGTTTACGACGCTTACGGAAACAGTTCCGGACAGCACTGAGACACAAATTTGGTAAGCATTATATAAAAAGGTTTGGACCTGTATCTTTTTTCATTTCTCACCCCGGCTTGCACATGTTTTGTTTGAGTATTCTGTAGCTCGTTGAGCTGGCGTTCTGAAGAGGGCTGTAGAGGAGTGTACGAGCTTACTTGGCATCACCAATGTTGACAAGCCTAAATACTTCTCTGGGCATATTTATTTGTATCTTCAAATATATCGCATATCGCATGTTCGGGGACTAGAAACCGAGAAAAAAGAGAAAAGAGAGAGTCCCTTTAAATGCTCAAGTACTTTGTAGATTATAGGCAATACTGATCATCCCTTTCTATCGTCAGTAAAAAAAAAAAAAAAAAAAAAGATGTGCCGTAATAACCTCATACAGAATTTCTCATATCTAGCTCATTCAAATGTCATACAGTCTTTATATATTTCTCATATTTGGAATGATGTTTGAATGAGAAGGTATCAGATTTGTGCTAGTAACATATGAGAAACCATGTATGAGTTTATAAACATCTCATAGGTTTTTCTTGGCGTTAAACTACATCACGCAATGCTGCTGGGACACGCGTTATTCTGAAATATATAGTGCGAATGTGGAAAACATAATTAGAGTTCTAACTGAAGCGTGTCTTCAACAATTTTTATACCCAAATTACCACGGATAATTGCTAACGAATATACCTACCATTTTTTTCGGAGTATAAATTGCTGACGTGCTACAAATTATTGCCTACATTCATGAAGCTAAGTCATAAGGTATTTAATGTCAGTAGAAATTGTTTTTTTTTTTCTTGTGGAAGCAAGACATTGATATCAATTTATACTTGAACAGAAAAGAGCAAGGCTTGATCAGTGAAATACATGATATATGTGAAGCGTAATATGCAAAGAGCTCATTCAAGAAAAGAAGGCGACTAAATATGCACTTCATTAGAGTTGAGATAACTGCACGCCAAATTACTTTGTGACCTCGTCTGAAGTGACTTCGTTACGTGAAAGCCCCCTTTAGGGGTAGGCGGAAAGCGGGCTTGATTGAGCCCGTTACCACACCGTCGTTCTGCATTCGATACGCCGCTATTCCTTTACCCGTATTACGCCTAATAGGAACGCCAGAAGGCGCTGCCTGTCACAGACCAATTTCGCTGTCGGAAACCTCCAGAAAAATTGTGAAGAGCTTCTGCACACAATAGATCTAACCAACTCGCCCAATCAGCCGTCCTTCTACATATCTAATCAGGGCTGTCTTCGTAAGAAGCCGGATTGTAAGGCGATACGAAATTCGAGAACATACAAAACAACCATGCGTTGATTGGCGGTTCCATAGAGTCCATGGCTCATGATGGCTTGCGGCTATTGGTATAACGTTCGGAATTGCGAAGCTCACCCCAGGCAGGTCGCGGAGAGAAAGACCGGGCTCGTAGACGACGATGTGCCATGGATATAGCAAACATTGAAACTGAGAGACCGGTGCTCAATAAATACCGAACGCGTTGGTGTCTGGTGCTGAATGCAAATACGTCACTACTTAGCCATAAACGAGAACCTTAACGAGTGCATAGACGTCAGGTAATGAATATGGGTGAACATATTGCGTCATATCTCCAAATCATGAAAACATTATCTTCTTCTCTCAAATATCTTAAAAGCTAGCGCTAAGAACGCCCTGGAAGAGTTCTAAGTGCTTGTTTATAACGCTTCTCGGCAGTGACTAAACAACTTTTTTCAAAGACGTTACAGCTTGCGGTAATTTTTAGTGCTGCCAATTTCGGCGCGTTATTGGTGCTCGGAGTACAATTGGAGACAAAACAGCGCATATTTCTCGAACCACGGGAGCTCTCCCTCAAAGCCTTGGATGTCTCTTACTGTTCACAATCCAACACTGACTAGGGCAAACTTAGTTTTCATAACCTTCATTTAACTTTCATTTGCCAGGACATTGTTCCTGTCCCTATTCCTTCCCAACATACACAGCGTTGAATTTCTGTTCGCTATATCCTCTCCCATATACGCTTTCCAAGTTGAAATCGCTGGAAAGTGCGTAGGCTTGCAGCTCTCAGCAAGAGTTTTATTTTGCATCTTCTTTGGTAATGCGGAAAAAGATGCTTGTTTCCTGTTGGATAAATTCAGTAACATTTATCAATGCTTTAATCCTATTCTACAGCAGTAGTAGGGGCTATAAGGGGTAATCGAACAACATTTCGGATGGCGAGAGTCCAGAGGATAGCGGTGTGCTTTTATAGCTACGCAATATTCTTGCCAGAACCTTCTTTAAGTACCCTTCTGAGCACCTTTTTAGTCCATCATTAATGGTTCGCATAACCGGTTCAGCCAAACCGTTGCTTTGTGGGTGATGCGGCGGCGTTCGAAGGTGTGCCACGCCGTTCAGCTCCATACATTGGACGAACTCCCAACCCGTAAAAGGCGTCCCATTGTCAGAGACAACTGTACGGGGTAAACCAAACTGGCTGAAGATCATCCAAAGGGCCCCGAATGCGGTGCAGGAGGTGGCGTAGGATCATCTTGTTTTGGAGCGGCCCCGAAAAATCAATGTGCAACCGCGACTAACTTTCCCAAGTCTCTGGCCAGCTAACAGGTGCTTGCTTAGGAGCCATTGGAAGCCCCCATAAAAAAAAAAAAAAACAATTGCATAAAAATATTTCTTAATTTTTATACAATCGGTATTAAAACCTTGAAAAGATTTGAAATCAACTCTTCTGACATTTTAAAAGAAAATACTCGCAGACCTGTTCACTGTGTCAGCTCTGTTCAAAGATAGCGCCAAGCTTAACGTTGTCAGTACAGACGCGGCTGGATGCTATGTGCTGAAGCTCGTGTGAGCAGCTCTTTCACGAAGAATGAACCGCGTCAAGAGCCCAGAAAAATGTTTCTTTTTTGAGGTGCTGAAAGCCGCTCGTTAGATGAGACTCTAGGCATGGTTGCCGGTTGTAGGAATTTATTTTATCCAAGAACCCGAGAAGGTGAAAGCTGAAGTGGCGTCATTTGCTCTACACCTTCTGCAGTCGTGGATGCTTTAAGTCGCATACTTTGAGATCGCCGCTTACCTCCGTCCTCGCTCTGTTCTTTCAGTAGATTCCGTCTGGGGAATGTCACGGTAGGGGAAGTCTTTAATTTATGCTGTGTGGTCAGGAATACTGCTTAAGAGGATGAACAAATGTCAGAGATTTTATCGTTGGGTCCTCCTTTTTGAGACTTCTCTATATTCGCAGCCGTATTCGTAATGATTATTCGTAGCCGTACATCATGAATAATCGCTGACCAACGCCACAGTGTTAAGCTTTGTGTATGTGTTGGCTTTTCGGCAGAGGACTCATCATATTTCTTTTGTGGCTTTGGCGTATAAGTTAATTATTATTAGTTGTTTCTAACGAGAGTACCGGCAATGAGAAAAAGAACTATATCACCACCTCTTCGATGAAGTCCCGAGCTGTCTATATAAATACGCTGAACACATCAGTAGAAAAAAAACCAAATGATGCTATGAAGAAGAACGGCTGTGCAGTTAACCCCTTTCAATAGTTAGACGTGCGCAAATATCCACGCATTTGCTTCATCGTTAAACTAGTAAGGATAACTATCCATTTTAGCGAGAGTGTATGCGGATAGGGGTAGAGTAGGTAGGCATATTAACGTATTCTAGTCGATATTTGTAGAACTGCGATCTGACGCTTCGTGCGTTTGTGAATAGTGATCCCATTAACTTTTTCGAAGTTGTGTCTTTTTTATTTTCAGCTTGAAGACCTGCTGATAATGAAAGATGACACAAGAGTACTTCATGGCCGACTTACCAGGATCATATTGCCGAGATCCAACTAAACAGCAAAAAAAAAAAAAAAAAAAACTTAAATTTTCGCAATCTGCCCTTTTGGAAGGAAGTGAAATGTAGACCTAACCAAACTCTGCCCCGGTGAAAATGCCGTTTGAAGCCTGTCTTGTACACAGCGGCCCGACTATGCGTGCATTTTTGGTTACTAAAAGTCGGATCCTGATCTATCATATAGCAACTGCTTTCATGCCTTACGTGCACCTATATAGAGCGTGGGAAAGTGTCGGTTACTCATTACAAAAGAGCACAGAAACAACAAATCAGCGCGAAACCCGACCATCATATATAGCCGAGAAGATAAGCTGCTTAACGTGATCCCGTGGGCGTTTTTTTTTTTTTTTTGCCCACTTTAACTAATTTCACCAAGGTAAAAGTATTTACAGTACTGTTTAAGTTAATCTGTATAGACTGAACATTTCTCCGCGCTGGGGTTTCTAATAGGGCACAGTTGCCGACCAGTAACTGGGACGTTATGAAGAATAAAAGCCCGAAAAGAAACGGGACTGAGGCATTGGACGGTACTAACCACTGAACATTTATTGAAAAAGAACCGTGCCTTTGCTGGTCAGACTACACGTGTGGTGTAGTCTTTCCGATGTCTCGGTGTCATGATGTCTTTTCAATAAATTTTCAGTTGTTAGTACCGCTCTGTGCTGTCGCCTGCCTCGGTTATGTCTCTTTTTGCGGTTTCAATTGTCCATGATAGCTGGGGGTAACCCAGGAAGGGGGTTGAAAATATTTCTTTTACTGTTCTCATAAACTTTCAAGGTTGTTTGGAAGGGCTGCATTTTCGTTATAACATAATGTTCTCAAGAAACAATAATTACTACACATGTGGGTTGTTAGGTGGCTCTTCACGATTGCGTACTCAAATCAGCGGTCTCTAATTATATATATAAGGTGCAAAGTTGTGATGTTCCTACTCAGGAATGTTGTTCTTTTCATGAGCCAAGAGGCCTGCAGGTCTTACCCACAAGATTACCCACAAGATTGTGAAAGGAATGTCAGCATACTCCCAATAGATACATATCGGCCTCCCGAGATTCTTTGGGTAATGACAGCCACGGGAAGATTCTCGGCTAAGATTTTCGGTCGGTTGATTCCTCCGCAAAGTGCAACTAATGTGAGCATCCTAGCTGGCAGTTGTCTTGTATTCAACGAGGTTCTAAAATAAATATATTGCAGATACATGTTACCCATTCCACGCTGCTGTGATGCATTGGTTTCCGTCGGTTGTGGCGGGTTTTTGTAGGAAAGCTGGCAACATGGCTTGCATACTCAGATACTCGGTGTGGGCTGAGCGCGTGGCGTATTTACTCGACCGAATTCTAGAGCTTTTGGTGCAGTCTTGTTTAGCCCTCGCATCCCACCAGGTAATGAAGCATTCAGAGCGGGGCACGTGCGATAGGAGTGGTCACGTGAACGCAGAACATCGATCTGGAGATGTCGTTGCCAACACGGCTGAGCAGGGTGGTGTGGAATCATTACTTAGCCACCTAGTGCCCTGAAGCTCTATTTGTGAAGCGGTTAAGACAACATTAAAGCAACGTGGAACATAGACATTTCGTAATCCTTCTGAAGCAACAAGTACACAAAAAGGCCAGCATAAAACCTCGAAATCTTTTCGGACAATAACAAGTAATTCTGACAGTGGAAAGATGCTAAACCCGATAAACCTAGCAGCCGAAGGAAGTTAGCCTAATTTTGATGTACAACTAATCCGTGTGTGATCGCCTGGAACAAGAATATAACTACAGACGCCCAGGACGCCATGTTACAATGCTCCGAACAGTTGAATATAGAAACGCGCTAAAACCGCATTTTTGGCAGCGCGTATATTTTATCTACGGTAGTGTTAAATATCGCCACTCTTCTTTTGAGCCAGTCTTGAGTAGGAAAAACTGACGGTTGATTTTTGTAGACATTAGCAGAAAACATGAAATATACGTCGGTTGTGTGCTTAAGAGCGGATCTATTGTGATCCGGTGTAACGGTTAACACATGTCGCCGTTATCAAGTTGTTGGAGAGAACATATCCACCGGCAGGTCATAGCTTGAGCTTGGGGCTTGCGGGATGGCCACCAGTGGTAGCGACGGTGATGACGATGAGTAGGATGATGATGACAGTGGTCTCATTCGCAAAGGCACATAGCCTGGACGGCGGGGCTGCGACGAAGTGCGGCCGTACTGCATTATTTTCAACATCTTAGTGAGAAAGGGGCTTCAGGGGCAGCACAATGGAGGCGACCATTAGCATCAAGGTATGGCCCGACTGAAATTAAAGATATAAAGGCGGAAGCCTTTAATAGCTCATCGTTGTCAGCAGAAATGTGTTGACAAAAATGTCCCGCTTTTCCCGCTTTTCAGTTGGTCGATCGAGGTGTGACGTCACAGGCAGAAAATTTCAAACGACATCAATTGTACTTAGGCGAGTAATCGCTCAGCTAATTAGAGGATTGGTGTGGTAGTACACAAAGTGAGGGTAATTCCCTAACCAGTACTAATGGCTAACTGGTCACTAGCCAGTACTACCTAATGATTAACTAGTCTATAACTTCTTATAATTAGTCATTAGTCATGGATAAATAGTCATGAGTAATAACAGATGACTGACGCCGTGACATGGGGACGTCATGATGACGTCACATCCGGTCATTTATAATGACCGGAAGTGACAATGACGTCACATCTGGTCATGTCACCAGGTGGTTCACGCATATACGAAGCTAACCCCGCCGGGCGTTCGATCCAGGCGTCCGTGCGGCGCTTTTCATTTGTCGCTTCCTCGAACTCCGCATCAGAGAGCATATAGAAATAGACAAAGTACAGCAGGCATCAGCGGCGTTTAAAATTGGTCGACAGCAAAGAAAAGGTGCAGTATCTCAAAATTCAGAGCAGCGGGGCGGGAAGACGTCCTCCTCGAAGCACTTTAGTGAGCCAAAGTGCCCCCTGAATTTTTTTTTTGCGCTGCGCGTTCGAATTAATTGTTGTGCATGCGGTGACCAACTAAACGAATATATTATGGGACAATTAAAACTCACTGCTTGCTTTGCGTCTAATTGTGCTGAGTGATGATGCTGATGGTGGTGTGTGAAAGCAACCTTTATTATTTCAAAATTTTTGGGGCAGTTTTCCTATTTCGGTAGTGCATTGGACCTTGTAGGCCATCTGGCCCTTTCAGTAATCTAAGGCAGAACTGTCCGTGGCAAGGCAGCATTTGCTCCTTCTGTAAAGCTTCGGCTCCTTTAACCATTCTATTAGATAGAGGTCGGCCTCCAAGCCACAGTGTGTGCAGTGCGGCTCATTGTCGTCGGTGGAGTTTACTGCTTATATTTTTTGGGAGTTTTTTGCATTTTTCGCAGGTTGGATATATAACTAGAGAACAAATGTTCGTCGTAGACAACAGTAGCATTTATCCTCGGGGAATTAAAGCATTTGGTGTCCCTGGTACCTTTCGTGGTTATTTGCCCTTGTTAATGGTAGGTTATATCCTGTTCCAACATATTGTCACGTAGTGGAGACAACGGGGGATGAGGTCTTCACTTGGCTGCTTTGCGCTCACAAAGAACCGAACTAGACGCCAATAGCAACATGCTTGCTTGATGATCGTAGAGCGACAGATTGCTTGTCACTCTTCTCGCTAATTTATAGCTGGCATGGAAAGTTTGTGAGAAAGTGCGAAAGGCAATGATAAAATTCAGGAACTATGTGAAAGCTGTCGGTATACTTGGATGCAACTCACGTTACAAAAATGAGATATAGACGCGTCCCGGCAGCTTTGAGAATGAACAAAGAAATATTCGAAAGCTTCTTGAGGATAATGTTGCTTGCTGAGAACAAGAAAGAGTTGTCTAGACGTATCGACCGATATCATGCCGCGCTTTTATTATTGTCGTTGAGAGCAGCTGCTCCAAAAACGTATTCGTTGAAGAAAATAGCTGCACAAGTGTTATTATTTTCGTACGGCCAAGCAAAGAGGTCGCCTTATGTTAGCTGCACTGAACACAATAGACAATAACAGCAGTACAGCTTTGAATAATACTGGGACATCAGGTTGCATTCGCTCGCACGAAAACAAGCAAATATGAGGTCAATTTATGCGGATAGCAAGAATCATTGGATGTCTTGCCAGCCGAGAGAGATGCTTTGTGCCTTCTCCAGCGCATGTATTTCGCTCTACCTTCATTAATGGGGCTCCGGACTCATAACACATTCATCGCACTTTCACATAACGGAAAAGAAGTGAAAGTACAGTGCTGCGAATAATGTGTTAGCGTCAGCAGTTCATAAGCTGCATTGACTGCTGTGTCAGCTTAGAAGTATTGAAAACTCCTCGCTTTAATGCCATTTCTGGCGCTGTGGGTGGTACGATAAATGAATAAATGTTGAGCCCCAGTAACCAGGATCAAATACATGTTTCAATCCCCGTATTTGGACGGAGTTGAAAAACGAAAATATCTCAGCTCAATGCCAGTTTTGCGACAAAAAAAAAAAAAGCTCCTTTATCGGTTTACATGTATTTGTCAGGAGAACCAATCCTTACTCCATAAAGTTAGCACAACGTGGACGGATCGAGAGAAGACCCTGTCCAACTACGACATCGCGACCCAAAGGTCCTTGGTTGAGAGGGCTCAGGAAACTGCCTCAGACAATGGAGTTTACGGCCGAGAACCTGATTACACCCAACATTTCCACTAAACTTCTTTTTACTTGGATAATGTTTCCTACTAAAACTACCAATGTGCTTTGTGATATGAAGGTACAGTTGAGAATACAAGCGGTTGAAATTCTTTCGGACGGAGCTGATCATTTTTCTTTGCTCCGAGAATATTGTTCGTTCGGGATATTAAATTCCAGGTGTCTCATAACACCAAACTTTGGTACCCCTTAAACTGAAGTTGCAGGTCTCTTATTTATTTTCACAAGAAGCAAACATTGCGGACATAGTAGTGGAGAAAATGCGAAACCTTTTTGGTCGTGGTTATTTTTCTTTGCTACAAGCATATGTTCGTTCGGGACATTAAATTCCAGGTGTCTCATACCACCAAACTTTGGTACCCCTCAAACTGAAGTGTCAGGTTTCTCATTTATTTTCACAAGAAGCAATAATTTCCGACATAGTAGTGGAGAAAATGCGAAATGTTTTTGGTCGTTTTCTGCTTGGGCGATTGACGAGCAGACTTTCAGGCAGATCGTTCGTCAGGGGCGAGAAAGAAACACTGAATGACATCTGGAGAGTGCCAATTACGAAAAGCACTAACACTATTGAGCAACCTCAGTAAAGGTGCGTGAAGATGCTGCCCACTAATTGCATTTAAGCTCAGCTCCTATATTTATTTCATGCATTCTTAAAGCGTTTATTCCATAACCGTAGTGAAGCAGTGTACACCGGCAAGGTTGTAGTTGCGCGCAAGAAAAATTCAGTAACATGTTTCGCAGTCTCATTACCATCTTAAGTCTCCCTGAAAAATGAATGGCTCACTATTGGCTCAGAGATTTCAAAAATTGAGCTTGTCAATTTAGTGTAGGAATAGAGCGAAGAAATTGGCAGCAATAAGCGCAGCGACGGCCTTTATTTATATTTTGTTTTAGCTTCAGCTTCCAGTAGATGCTTTGTTATCCTGTGCTGTTTAAGGTCGTAATCAGCGCTGATATTGTTCGGTGAGAGCTGGTAAAATTAGGCAGTAACGACCGCCTTTGCCATAAAAGAATTTTCTTTTGTATAGGGTGATGTTCGAGGTAATTGATCATCCAAGAAAATTGGAAACAGTGTCAATCTGCGACGTTAGGTTCAATTGACATTAGCTTCAGATCCCGATTTCAGCATATTTTTATCAAAGGGTATGTCTAAAACTTTATGCCATGGAGGAAAAAAATGATGACAACGTGCATAGGGATTTTGATGTTTTTGAACCTGAAGTTTTTTGGCTCTGAATAAATCCCAAGATTAGACATTAAAATTAATGGTGAAAAAAAAAAAAAGAAAGATATATATTGAAGCAGCATCTTTGGTAAGAATACTTTAATCCGTGATCATTTCGGACTCAGAATACTGGCCCATGTGCTTGCAAGAAATAGTTTTCCCCACTCATAAAGAAGCGTACAATATTTATCTCAAAATACTACAGCGGCTTGTAATCTCTATCAAATAGAGGTTTCATTTTCCTAATGCTCAAGCATATATTGCTATAATAGCCCTTTCTGCAAGCTGATGCTGAATTTCTTATTACGAAGAATTATTGCCTTCTGCCAAAACAGGTAGAAACGTTCACACACTAACTTTTTACATCGGGAGCTTGAATTTCTAAATATTCTTTTGGAAACACTTAATGTACAAATTACTGCAGTAAGTAGGCGTGTGGGGACGAAACAAAATGACGCTTCAAAAGAGTAGTGGCTTTGTCTTCGTGCAAGTGAATATTAACCTTTCTAATTGGCCTGTATATACTTCTCCAGTATGAGGCGTCGAAGTAGGTTGTGTATACCTGACACAGCCATACGGTTAGTCGATGAGAGAAATGAAACATCCTTTTATTACTATGCGTATGAACTTGATCGATCGAAATACCAAAGTATCACATATCGTCCATAAGCGCTCGAGTGGAGCTCGCGCTTAGTGTTAATTTTTAATAACGCATAGCTTGTAATAAAAACTGGCACTATGAATGGGTAATATTTAATTTGACCACTTTCTTTTGCCTGTCGATGTAAGAAACGTCAGTATCTTCTGAGTGGCAACAAACATTCTCACTGATGGAAAGTTTTCCTTGTTGGTTAAAGAAATTCAACCTCGCCTTCATGCCAAACTGCATCTAACGTAAAAATAAAATTAATAGACTTGCGCGGCTCCCTAATTTCTAGCAACTAATCTCATTGCCTCTAACAAATCCTGTTAGAGGCAATTAACTAGCCCATCTGTCACATTGCTGAGCACGCCTTGGATATCATATACATGGGCATTTCTGAGCCTAACTCTATTGCAAAGCATAACCTGGTTTGAAGCAAATCTATTTAGTTTCCCCCAAGTCATTTGTTGATGCAGCAAGTCAGGTTTCTCTTGGGGTTTACGTTTAACTGTGAGATAAATGAGAAATACTGTAAAATAATGTTCAGAATATATTAGTGGGAAAGGTTCAAAAAGGTGCGTAGCAATACCTTTGCTTTAAAATTTCTGCTGCATTCTGCATTAAAATTCTGCATTATCACTTGTGTCGTGTTATTTTCTTCATTTTTATGTATTTTTATTGTACTACTGGCGTTTATAGCAATGTTATTTGTCATCTCTCCCCCCCCCCCTGCAATAATGCCTTCGAGCGCTGCAGGAATCTGTAATAAATAAATAAATAAATAAATAAATAAATAAATAAATAAATAAATAAATAAATAAATAAATAAATAAATAAA
>JAJIZL010021214.1:15742-47626 GCA_023969395.1 Amblyomma maculatum | reverse complement strand
CCCCCCCCCCCCCCCCCCCCCCCCCGTCCTTCAACAAATCTGTAGTTATCTGATCCTCTCCAGCTGATTTCCCCCTTTTCATAGTTTCTAATGCTTTCTAGACCTCGTCCTTCGTCACTGGTTTAACATCTGACTGTTTCTCCCTACCGCCAATCTCGTTACGGTCCTACTTTGGCTACTCTAGATATCTGTATAGAACCCCTCGGCTACTTTGAGTACCTTGTCCATATTCGTGATGACGTTGCCCTCCTTGTCCCTTAGCGCATACATCTGGTTTTGCCTATGCCTAACTTCTTCTTTACCGCTTTAACGCTACCCCCGCTCTTTACAGCATGCTCAATTTTCTCCATGTTATACTTCCTTATATCGGCCACCTTGCGCTTATTGATTAGCTTTGATATCTCGGCCAATTCGATCTGGTCTGTTGGAGTGGAAGCTTTCATACTCTGGCGTTTCTTAATCAAATCTTTCGTCACAGCTTACCGGTATCCTCTCTAACTATCCTACCGCCTACTTCTACCGCGCACTCAGTAATGATATCTCTGAAATTATTGTTCCTTGCCTCTATGGTAATGTCGCCATCCTCAGTTAGAGCTGAATACCTATTCTGTAGCGAGATCCTGAACTCTTCTGCCCTCTCCCTCACCGCTAATTCGTTGATGGGTTTCTTTGTTACTAATCTGTTGCGTTCCTTCTTCAGATTTAGGCTAATTCGGGACCTCACCATCATGTGGTCACTGCATCGCACTTTCCCGATTACCTCTACATCCTGCATAACGGCGGTGGTTGAACACATTATGAAGTCAATTTAATTTTTAGTCTCCCCGTTAGGACTTTTCAATGTCCATTTCCGGTTCTTCCGTTTTCTGAAGAAGGTATTCATGATTCTTAACTTATTACGCTCTGCAAACTCAACTAGCAACCCCCCCCCCCCCCCCCTGCTATTCCTAGAACCAATGCCATAGTCACCTACTGCCTGGTCTCCTGCCTGCTTTTTCCCTACCTTGGCATTGATGTCGCCCATTAGTACAGTATACTGCGTCTTTACTTTTCGCATTGCCGGTTCTACACCTTCGTAGAAGCTTTCAACTGCCTGGTCATAACTACATGTAGGTGCATTGGCCTGCACAACCTTCAGTTTATACCGCTTATTAAGCCTAATTACAATGCCTGTCACCCTCTCATCAATACTATAGAATTCATCTATATTACCTGCTATATACTTATTGACAAGGAAACCTACTCCTAGCCTCTCCGGTAAACCTCGATAAACACAGTACATGTCCATCCTTCAGTGCAGTATATGCCTCATTCGGCCTCCTAACCTCACTAAGCCTATTTCATACCCTCTAGTTCCTCTAACAGCACTGCTAAACTAGCTTCATAAGCTAGTGTTCTAGCGTTAAGCGTTGCCAGGGTCAGTTACCAATGGCGGCCTGTCCAGCGGAGCCAGGATTTCTTAGCACTCCCTGCTGCGTCACAGGTCTGACCGCCGCCGTGGTCAGTTGTTCCGCAGCCGCTGGTGACTGAGGGCCGGGGTTTTATGGAACTAATCATGAGAGGTTGCGACCAATTACTGCACCAGGGTGGCCAACTCCTGTTATGGTAAGGGAGTGCGTTGCCGGAGGTGTTCACCGGTATCAGGTCGCACCCGAAACCTGTTTATGCATTGCTTCGTATTGCTTTCGAAAAAAACAACAACAAAACAGCTCGTCTGACACTGATGCATCCTTTCTTTTCTGTGCGGAGGGATCCTTTACAAAGATAAAATGAGGAAAGAGGACGATAATGGTGTAGTGGTGGCCGTCCCATTTACAATGACGATGACGATGCGGAAAGGAGCGCGCCCCCTGGCAGTAGGGAAGAAGAGACAGCGGCTGCAATGGCGGCGATGTATCAACGTTTACTCAACGCAAAGCGGCGCCTGTTGGGCGATCCTGAGGCCGGATGCAACGCGCTACCGACGTTCTCCTGGGCCGAAGGGGGCGGTTGGTCTTCGGCGCACACGTTGACTCGCTGGCTGGTGCTGGCCGGGCTCCTGGGCACCGCCGCCACCCTTGTTCTGGTGGCCTCCGGTGAGGGACGGCTTGCTTGGTTCACAGCGTGCGCAGAATTCTTCAGCCTGGAAACCCATCCCGCTAAGAACGTCAGCCAACCACGCAGATCTGTACATGTATTTATGGGTTTCATTGTGCGCGGGAAATTCGGAGGTCGTGGGTTTTTATCTCACCGGTCCCTTAAGGTTGTTCATGCTGCATTTCAATCAATTATTTCTTTTATTACACTATTACTTCACAATGATCAATACGCACACAATTATCTTCTATGCTTTACTTGGTGTCGGTGAATGTTGGCTATCTTTATTTTCGTCACATAACGAGACCCCTCATTTACCCAACAATTGTTTGCTGATTAGTTTAATTATTGAGGGTCTCATTTCAGGCTGCATGAGGTCACATGTAGCGTAAGAGGGTTATCAAACACCTCCCACCCTCCCTGTTAGATTGCGCTCCACTTGACAGTTGCGGTAAGACAGATAAGAATGAAGCCACCAACTGCCACTGATACAAAGGAGAGATTTTTTTGATGAATGTGCACGTGATTAAAAAATATGAGAGAGAACAACCGCATATCTCCGGCGGGATCCGAATTTTGCGTTCGGTGCTAAACCACTGAGCTGCGGTGAAGGCTTTTTCATCTTTCTTAGGTATTTATGTTACGTGTAACCTAATCTTGGATGGATGGATGGATGGATGGAATATCGGAGCGTCCCCTTTGAAACGGGGTGGTAGCAGTAGCTATCATGCTCAATTTTCTCCATATATCTTAATTATTGATTTAGAATGGTTAACTAAACCATCATCCTATTTATTAAATTTTTGTTCCTACATTACTAACATTATGTCACTTCTCTGCTTTTAAGCCACCAATCTTTCAGTCGCTTTTTGCTATTTTCCACCGCCGGTTTATTCACCCGGCCACTGGCATCTCTCAACCCCAGAGCTTCAGGAACAGTGACTGCGCCTGCATTAACTTTCGGATGGATACCATTAAATTCGAGTATACTGTGGTCAATTGTTTCACTGGAGGTTCCACATACAGAACATGCGTCATCTCCAGTGTTAAATTTCCTTTTGTAGCTGCGTGTTCTAAGGCACCCTGATCTAGCTTCAAAAAGTAGGGCACTGCCTCTTGAGTTATCAAATAAATCTTCCTTCCTGATCTGCATTTTCCACTTACGGTATAATTCCACACTGTTTCTTTTCCATCGAATTTATCCAATTTTTACCTTCTGTGTTTTTCACCTGTTGCTTAATGCTCTTTATTTCTCCGTTCTTGTGACTAGCATACTTACTAGTTAGTTTCCTAGTTCTTTTCCTCCATTGTGAGTCCACGCTTTTTAAGTACAGGTATTTACATACTTTAGCTTCCCATCTGTTACTGTCCAATTTCCTCAGGTGTTCCTCATATAATATTTTACTCTGAGCTTCCCGTACATCGAAAGATGCCCAGCCCATATCTCCCTGTACCGCCTCATTTGTATCTTTGCCGTGGGCACCTAATGCTAATCGTCCAACGGATCTCTGATTTATTTCTAATGTCGACACTACCTCTGATTTTAGGCACAAAACCGCATTTCCAAAAGTAAGTCCGGGCACCATAATTCCTTTCCAAATACCCCTCAAAAGCTCATACCTATTGTATCCCCACAATGCCTTATGCTTCATTATCCCGGCATTCCTTCGCCCTTTGGCCTAAAGTGATTGCTCATGCTTTCCAATGTATGCCAATCCTTCGTTTACCTATACCCCCAGATATTTATATTCAGCTACTCTAGGTATTTCATGGCCTTGTATCTTAAGGCCCTGATCAATTGAGCCGTTGAAAATCATCAGACCCGACTTAACTGCGCTGAAACTGAAGCCTAGAGCGTCCCCTTCGTCTCCGCAATACTTAACTATAGTTTGCAATTCTTCCAGACTCTCAGCTAGCAGCACAATATCGTCTGCATACATCAAACCGGGGAGGCGCTGCTCTACCGCCTTTCCATCTAATCTATATGACAGGTTAAAACCTAGGTTGCTGTCCTGTATCCTCCGTTCCAGGTTTATCATATAAAGCATGAACAGCACCGGTGATAGAGGACAGCCTTGTCTTAATCCTTTGCATACTTTGACATCCTCCGTACTTCTTATCCCTTCCCACGTAATTTCTACTTTGTTATCCCGGTATATTTCCTGTAGGAACTCTATTATCTCATAACCGATACTTTCTTCTTTTAATATGTTCCACAGGAGTTCCCTGCTTACGTTGTCGTACGCCCCGTTTATGTCCAGGAAGGCCAAATACAAAGGTCTATTTTCCACTCTATATATTTCGATGCATTGGGTAAGCACGAACAGGCTATCATCTAAGCGCCTACCATTTCTAAAGCCGTTCTGAAGTTCTCCAAGTATCTTGTTACTTTCTACCCATGCTTGCACCTTTAATTTCACCACCTGCATGGCTAACCTGTACATAACAGATGTTATGGTAATAGGCCTGTAGGATTTTATGTGCATCCTGTCTCCTTTCCCTTTATAAATCGAATTCATTTTACTCTGCCGCCAGCTGTCCGGAATTTGCTTATTCGTTATGACTGCTTCCAGAGCTTTTAACAACGTTTCCTTACTTTTTGGACCGAGTTCATTAATCAGCTTGATCGGAATTCCATCTATGCCTGTAGATGTGTTTTTAGGAAAATTTTTTTGGCCTTTTTCCAGTTTAGATTGGTCAGTTCTAAGCTGCTTTGTATTCTGCTACCTTGTGTTGCTTCCTGATTTGCGGAGATTGCCCTATCGTCGCTCTTAAATGACTCGGATATAACTGATGTATTGTAGTTCACTGCGTTGTCTCCCTTTAAACAATTTCCCTCGTTATCTTGAATCTGATCCTGCTTTTTGATTCTTCTTCCCTAGCCAGCTTATATGGTTCCAGAATTTTCTTGCTCCGCCTCTAGAGGCATCGTGCATGTCAGCCATCGATCGGTGGACTGCTTTATTTTACTTTGGATGAGGGCCTGTACCTCAAGTTTCTTTTGTCAATATGATTCCCATTTTTGGTCGATTTCCTCCTGAGATACCTGTGCTTTCTTTGCCACTCGGTGTTCCCTTGAAGCAGCCCGCCGTTGTTGAATAGCTTCCCTGATTTCCTTATTCCACCAGCTCCGTGGGTTCCTCTTTCCATTCCAGCGGTTTGCTACTTTAACCTCCTGAATTTTCCTCCTTATGAGTAGTTCTACCTGTTCATAATCCCAGTCTTCCATGGCATTTCTCTATTGCTTCCTCTATGTCTGCTGCTATCTGCGCTATTTGATCGTCGTTTAATTTTGCGTTTACGTTTTGTCTAAGTTCCACTTCTTTTTTCATCAAGGGCCCCATCTGCAGACTAATACGTTTATGATCACTTCCCAGACTACACTCCCCTTCTTCGTCTGTTTCCATTTTTGTGACCTTGCTATAAATTCCCTGCGACATTAGACAGTAGTCAATGGTCGTTCGCCTGTTGCGGAATTCCCACGTGATTTGACCTTTACATTTTGTTTCTCTATTTACTATAACTAGATCGTGTCGCTTACAGAAATCTAGCATTAGCTTCCCGTTACAATCCGTGTATCCATTCAGATCATCGATATGGCCGTTCATGTCTCCCAGCAGAATAATATTGGCCCTGTTCCAAAGTGGCTTATATCGTTACTAAGACATTTAACAAGATCCTTGTTTTCTTGCCTGCACTGATGTCCTGTTCCTAAATAAACTACCCCTAGCCATGTCCTTATGCCGGCAATTGTTCCTGAAACCCAGATATGTTCTTTACAAGATGATTTAATTCTTTGCCAATTTGTTCCCTGGTGTATCAACATACTTACACCTCCACCCTTTTTTCCGTTCTCGTTCTGTTGCACCCTTCCCAGACGTAGCCTTCTATAAAAGGCGGGTCTTCTAGATCCCTGAGATGAGTCTCGCAAAGAGCGTACACACCTATTTTGTCATCCTTCAACTGCTGTTCTACCTCTAGCCATTTCGCTATTTTTCTACCTCCTTGCATGTTTATGTACTGATCCTAGTGGTAAATTTCTTTTTTTGTACTTTTCTTTCTAGACCTACTCTTTGCCATGTTGGGGGGCTCAGCCTCCATTATTACACTTCTGCTTCACTTCTAACTACCTCTGTGCACGGAGTCCTCGTGGACCCCCTAAAAAAGCTACAGCCCTGCCTGCCAGGCGCCAGCCGATCTCTGCTCCCACCCTTCTGTTAAAATGAATGCCATCTCGCTGAAACGCCCTACTAAAACCTGCTTTATGTACCTCCCTGTTTACCTCAACCACTTCGAAACACTTCTCCAGGCTTAACTTTCTTATGTCCTGATTAACTGTCACCACGTCCTTTTCCAGCTTTCCGTTCAATCCTAGCACCTCTGGTACTGTGCATACAACTATCTGCGTTTGCTGTGCTATCTCCATGATCTCGTCAACTCCCTTAGCTATACTTTCCACCACTCCTGCAGCGTCACCATTTAGTACATCGTTTAGCCCCGCGCCAACTATTACCATACTGCGCTCTGCGGAATTCTTCAACAGCCTATTTTTACTCTCTTTTAGCACTTAAGAGCGTTCGCCAGCGCCATTTTCCTCCACAGCGGCCGACATGGAACGTTCTGTGATGCAACAAGTGTCACGCAGGACGTCATTTAACGGGAAGCCTGCCGCTGTTTGATAACCCTCTTACGCAATGCATATTACGTCAAGGCCGTAAATTTCGAAGCCCATCATTAAGCTGATCACTGACCAGCAAGCAGATAAATGTAGAATCATGGGCTTCGTTATGACATATATAAGAAGGACGCCAACTGCCACAAAGGAATGCATGCGAGCTATGCCTGAACGACCTTGACTTCACATGTATAGAAGGCATTCACGTGACGTCATCCGCAAGGGGCGCCAGTGGCTGGTGCGGTATTCGCCATGTGCGTGGTCGTGTCTGCGGGCGCAGTAACCAGCGCAGTATTACTCGCCATTCGTGGGGCGCCTATTCGCGTCTTGCCGGAATTTGTGCCTCCGAAGACCGTGGGAAGGAGTGAATACACCCGTGGACAGCGCGGAATAAGGAAAACGACGGTCCCGAAAAAAGGTTCGACTTTGTGAAAACATCGGCTCGTAAGATACTCAGGTAACTTCGTCGTGAAGTGCGGCGTACTACCAAGACCACTGCCTCGCGTTGAATTCACCGACATCTCGATCTCCTTGTGAAGGGCAGTATTAAGTTTTACGACAGGTGAAAAAATTTTAACGCACAAATCCATGAAACAGTTTAACTTTTTTGTCAAGCGGGAGAGGCCAAGAGCCGCTCGTGCCTAAGGGCGTCGATGGCGGCGCGCCCTTTTTAAAGGTGAGTAAATTGTGATGTGACTTAGCTAGCGCTAACTGTCTCCTGTGTCGACTTGGAAGTTGCGTATTACAACTGTATCAAAGGTTTTCGGTCCATATCGCGTTGTTGCGAAGCTAGGTTCCAGGTAAGTGCATTTCAAGTATAGCTAGTTGCCGACAGTAAATTTGCAGAACATTCTGGCTGCGTTGCCGTTTATGCCGCAATCGCGTAAAGAGTTTGCTCGACCTTCTGTCACCCAAATTAAGCAACTGATACGCTTTGCTTTACTGCTGGAATAGCGCCTGTGCAAGCTTCGATCGGCACTTCACCGACTACCGTCACTGGAAATTTCGTTTCGCGGTCACGCCAGTTTTGGAGTTGGGACTATTAATAAGACGCTGTTTCTTCAAGACGCGTCTTGCATCAGTGGCAGCTAACAGTTAACAGATTTGATGAGCTGCAAGTCGTGTTGCGTGTAATACGCAGCCGGCCATTTTTGCTGTCGAGCGGCTGCATGGGTAAATGCGTAGTTGCAACACCGAACAGGAAGTGTTATGACCCGTGGCAGGAAAATACCGCTGCTTACTCCATGCGCACAAAGGGCTCCACAATGAAAAGTGGATGGGGAAGTATTGAGCACTCGATAAAACTTTACGGAGGATTTCCAATATACGGCGGGCGTCTGACAGTGACCCTGATAGTGCGCGCGCCGTTGCATGCCACCGACGACCATCGACAGGGCGGACAAAGCTTGACGATGCCCACGCCATCTAGTAGTACGTCTGGATTTCCTGTAGCCTCTGCCGGCGTGGAGGAGGGTGATAAGGGCGAAAGATTTCAAGGATAGGTTACACGCAACGTAAATGCTTGAGAAAGTATGGGATTAAAAGTGGTAGAACAGCGAATGCAAAATCTGGAGGTCGCGGGTTCGGATCCAACCGGCGGCATGTGGCAGTTTTTACTTCTAGTCCGTAACCAACTATCTCCACGCTTAGCTGTTACTTCACATTAATCAATAAAATATTCTTTTTTCAGTGGCTGTTAGCTCGCTACTTATGCAAGCCCGTCATTTTATCTGCATTAGTTCTCGGTAACACATGACGTTCCTCGTCCGCCAGTATGAATGAGCGTCCGGGCCGGCGGCGGACACTGTCAAGGATAGGGAATACGAAACAAACGCGAGAAAGAAACCGTTTTCCCTTTACGCGGCTACAGTCGGCGCATGCACGACATCGCGAACTGTCTGCATTGGCGGGAGCTCAGTGCCAACACCTGTGTTCTCGCATCATGGTCCAGCTGCAGCACTCCGGACTTACCAGCCATTCAATTTGGCTGCCAGGAAGGATAAAAACATCACAGTATTATTTTTGGATGAATTCATCCTCCTTTATCCGATCCTGTCCGACAAGATCAGATGCAACACTCGCCATAGGTCTATATATCGGGATACTCTTACGCCACACATTCATGCGCACAACTTCCGATCCTGCCTACAGCAGCTCTTCCTCTGACGTAATACGGTTGTCTTAAAAGCGGCTGGCTGAACCAAATGCGTGTAAGAGCGTTCTTGCCGACCATTCCCGGCAGGTTCTCCAGCTTGGTTCAACGCCACTCTCCACCGTCGTATCTTTTCCCGTGGACTTGAATCATTTTAGTTTAAATAGCTTTCTCCTCGTGCTAAACCAGGTTGCGGGCTCGCAGGAGCGCGCACAGCTCGGGAGACCATGGCGGCCGTGGCGATGAGCCAGCCCAAGCAGCCCTCAGCCGAACCGTCGCGACACGGCAGCGCCATCAGTGGCGGTAGCTGCGTGGCCTACCGAACCTGCCTGTGGTTCCGACGCGCCACCGTGCAGGTTCCTCTGCTCAACCTCTTGCTCCCAGCTAGCAGGTGACAGCATCGCTTTCTTCATTCGGTGTGTGGGTTGCCCGAATCTGGGAAATGCCCGCACAACGATGCGACGCTCTGCCGTTCTTAACATGGGTATAAGCTTCGTCGCTTCCTTTTTTTTTTTCTGCCAGATCGCGAGTGCGATTCACTCGACTTCGCTTTTCATTAGCAGCATGCAGCTCTTCTCGCTAACTTGTTCTTTTTTTCCCGGAGAGTAGCAGCTGCTCCGTGGGTGAGAAAATGTGAGAAACCGGTCGACGCGTGACGAGTTTGCGGCCCAACGCTAGAGGCTGTTGGGCATCTCCAAAATGATGAACGCCTTTTAACGAGCTAACTTTAGCAGCACTACTTAGGAAAAAGAAAACGAAAAAAAAAACATCCGCTTGCGTTGGTTCCCCGATGACTCACAACTGCTTTTATCACGTCCCAGGGTGACGCTGCGCGGTCGAACGCGGATTGGTCGCTAGGCTGTGTGACGTCATGCGAACATTTCGAGGCCACCCAGGCCGATTTGACTGCGTCACCGCTGCCGCGATGCATGCTGGTACAGCCTTTGTCAAAAAGTTTAGAGCCCAGAGGGTTTGCTTTTATGCCGTATAGCATGGCGTTGTTAAAAATCGCCGAAGTCATAGCTTTGGAGAGCGTTGTGGGCGCCACTGACGACAGCGCCCGAAGCGGCGAGCTAACCAGGCGGACCGCCGCATGGGCGACCGCGCCAAGCAGAGCGGGAAACGGGCGCCATTACCTGATGTATAAATAAACAGTTTTGCTTGTTATACCGGCTACGTCTACCACATGGTGGCAGCGGCGGGATAACCAACGCACCGTGACACCCAGAAGGACAGCGAGCCCAACGTAAGCGGCCGCAGCGTCATGCCAGACACTCGTGGCGCGAACTAAGAGCGTGCGAGCGGCACTCCGAGAATGACGTTCAACCCGCTCGCCGTGGAACTGCCGACAAAGCTCGATTTCCGCAAGCCCGAAGATTAGACACGATGGCACCGCAGGTGGGAACGCTACCGACTCATCTTCGGTTTGACAGGACAGGAAAAGACGACGCAAATCAACACATTACTCTACGCCATGGGCGAGAAGCGGAGGACGTGCTCGCTGCATTGAAACTGACAGACGAACAAATGGCATCATACTCCGCCGTGGTGAGTGCTTTTGAAAAGCATTTCCTACCTCGAAAGAATGTCATCTATGAGAGTGTGCGATTTAACTCTCGGAAGCAAGAGCAGCATGAAAACGTCGACGCGTTTGGGACTCAACTGTTCAAGATAGCCGAAAAATGCGATTACGGAACTCTGAAAGACGAACTGATTCGGGACAGGCTCGTGGTCGGCTTGCGAGACGTAAAACTCAGCGAGAGCCTGCAGCTTGACGCAGAACTCACTCTCGAAAAAGCAATCACAGCTGCCCGCAATTAAGAGCCTGAAACTTCAACACAAGGAAATTCGCTCCATCGAACAGCCAGCTCTCGACATGGGAGAAGTTCGCGGCCAGACAAACGTCAAAACTCGCCAGAACGAAGCGAAGGTGCCTTTCAAGTCGCGCCCTCAACGTACACACAAGACGGGAGACGAACGCTGCAAGTGGTGTGGTGGTGTGCGTGACCACACGAAGACACAGTGTCCCGCCCGCGATAGACAAGACGTGCAACCAGTGTAGGAAAAAAGTCCACTACGCCCGCGTCTTCATGTCTAAGCCGAAGGATGAGACCTCGAGTATCCGACAACGACCAAAAGATCTCGGAGAGCTATATCTAGGCGAAATCAAAGTGGGAGTGAACACGCCGTGGAGGATTACTGCTACCGTGAACAACTTGCCTTTTACCTTCAAGGTCGACACTGGCGCGGATGTGACTGCAATCGCACACGACCAGTACGACATTACCGTCATGGGACCCATCAAGTCAACGCAACAGCTGTTGATAGGCCCAGGCCAGACAGCGATAGCCACTGTTGGCTACATCGATGCAACAGTCACCTGGCGCTACACTGAAGTCCAAGAAGCAGTCTTCATCATCAAAGGATTAAAAGAACCGCTGCTCAGTCAACCAGCTATAGAATCACTTGGGATTCTACAGCGCCCTCTTGAGCTAGACGAAACCCCTCGCACAATCAACTGATGTCCCCAACTTCTTGGCGTCATACCCAAATCTGACGTCTGGGCTTGGAGTCATGAAGACTGAGTACCGCATCAGAGTCAAAAAGGATGCTGAGCCATACGCAGTCAGTTATCCTAGGCGCGTGCCTCTTACACTGCTTCCAATTGTGAAGAAAGAATAGAAAGGATGGAAGACTTAGGAGTCATCCAGAAGATCGAGCGAGCAACCGAGTGGTGTTTTCCAATGGTTGTCGCACGAAAAAAGAACAATGAGCTGCACATCTGCGTTGACTATGGTCAACTCAACCAACAAATAATACGCGAACGTGTGCTCATGCCTACGGTGGACGAGTGCCTTGAAAATTAGTAGGTGCAACAGTTTTCAGCCGCCTAGATGCACGAACAGGGTACTGGCAGGTGCCACTGTCCAAGGACTCTCGCGAATACACAACCTTCATCACACCAGTTGGCAGATTTCAGTTCCTGAGGCTTCCCTTCGGAATCTCCACAGTGCCAGAGTTCTACCAATGAGAAATGCTCCGTGCGCTCGAAGGACGAGATGGTGTGAGTTGTCTACAAGATGACATCATTGTCTCAGGGAAGACAACTGAGGAACACGACACCAACCTACTGCTGGTGCTGAGGAAGCTGGAAGATGCAGGTGTTACGCTCAACATCGACAAGTGCTCCTTTCGACAAACAGAAGTAACATTGTTAGGACGCGTCGTAAACTCAACAGGAGTCAGCGCTGACCCGGAAAAGGTCAGGGCCATAGTCCAGCTCGACCCACCATGTGATGTGGCAGAAGTCTGGTCTTTGTTGGGCTCTGCAAACCACCTAACGAAATTTCTTCAGAGCTAGCAGACTTTACGAAGCCTCTCAGAGACTTGCTCCACCAAGACGCCGACTGGCACTGGGGCCCAGCTCAGCAGCAGAGTTTTGACAAACTCAAGCAAGCTTTAAGCAGGACGCCGATTCTCACTCACTACGATGCTCAGTTGCCTCACACAGTGTCTGTGGATGCTTCCTCATATGGTCTTGGGGCTGTACTTCTACAGCAGTCGCACGAAAAGCTCCTACCTGTGGCATATGCATCACGCTCCCTTACGGATACAGAACAAAGATATGCCCAAATCAAAAAGGAGGCACTGGCAATCACATGGGCTTGCGAACATTTCCGCAAATACCTGCTGGGATCAACCTTTCACGTGGAAACGGACCACAAGCCGTTAATACCGCTGCTGACGACTGAACGACTTGACGAGCTGAGTCCTCGCCTTCAACGTTTCAGGATGCGCCTTTTGGAGTACGACTACACCATGTCCCACACTCCCGGCAAAAGCTGTACACAGCTGACCTTCTGTCCCGGAAGCCATCTGGGAAACCAGCAGACAAAGAAAGAACTCTCGAGAGTGCAGCGCGCGAGTTTGAAGAATTAGCACTTGAACAGCTCCCTGCTTCAAACCAAATGCTGGACAGAATCAGGGCAAGCATCCAGTCAGACGAAACACTTTACAGGGGGGCTACCTTCTGCACTACATCATGGCCAACTGTGCATGGGCTGTCACCTGACCTGGAAAGGTACGTCGAGGTGTCTAGTGAGATTTCGCTCGTTGACGGTCTGCTATTCAAAGGCGACAGAATAATCATTCCACCAGACATCAGAGTAGAGTTTCTGGAAAAACTCTATGCAGGCCACTTGTACACAACGAGCTGCCGAGCGAGGGCAAGATAATGCATAATGTGGCCAAGCATAGGCAAGCACATTGAAGACTACGTGGAAAAATGTCCAACTTGCTGAGAGCACAAAGCCAGAAACAGAACCTCTGCTTCTAACCCCATTGCCAGCACACCCTTGGGACACAGTCGGCATGAATCTCTTCAGGCTGGAGGAGAAAGAGTATGTTGTAGTAGTAGACTACTACTCCCATTTTTCGAGCTAGAACAGCTGCCGAGGACAGCTACAAAAAACATAGCCCTAGCCTTGGAGCCAATGTTTTCACGATGCGGTGTTCCACGGACAATACGCACAGAAAACGGGCCGCAGTTCACTTCCACAGAGTTCATAGAACTAGTGCATCACTGGGGAGCCTCACACACAACCTCAATCCCTTACTACCCGCAGAGCAACGGAATGGCTTAGAGGGCTGTGCAGACAGCAAAGCAGCTTTTGAGGAAGTCTTCCAACATACACGAAGCGCTGCTTGCCTACAGGACCACACCCAGCGTGGAAGGGTTTTCACCAGGAGAACTCTTAATGGGTCGTCGTCTGAACACCACAATACCAACCACTTCGAAGCTGCTAGCCCCGAAGTGGGACGACAGCGAATTCAGACAAAATAATGAAGCCTACAGAGCTCGTGCAAAACGATCATACGACACCCGGCACAAGGTACGGAGCCGAGAGCGCTTACCACCAGGCACAGCGGTGCGCATCCTCACTGGAGCTGCATCACACAGCGTGGTAACACATCCAACATCAGAACTAAGGTCCTAGGTTGTACTAACCGACAGAGGACAAGTAATACGTACAGCAAGACACCTGTAACAGTTGCAGGACACGAGCACCACAAGAAGTGGACGTGTTTGTAAGCGACCAGAACGCCTGGACCTGTGAGATCAAACCTTCCAAGAAAGGGGGGTGTTGTGGGTGCCACTGACGACAGCGCCCCAAGCGGCAAGCTAACCAGGCGGACCGCCGGGAGACCCCGGCATGGGCGACCGCGCCAAGCAGAGCGGGAAACGAGCACCATTACCTGATGTATAAATAAACAGTTTTGCTTGTTATACCGGCTACGTCTACCACAGATAGGATATATGACGAAAGATCTTGCCTTCAGCAAGTTTGGGAACCTTGGAATGCGTTATGTACCATATGGTATGGCTCAGAAGCAGACCCCCTGGGCTATGAACTATTAACAAAGGCAGTACGTACAATTATCAGGGTGCTTCAACCGGCCGGATTGCCTGCGCGCCTCGTTTCTGAGCGATTTTAGTTCGCGGCACGGTGCGGGGAGCCTTCGCACAATGGGGAGGTTTTACGTGTTGCGTTCCTGCATGTTTCACAACAGTACAAGGGACAAAGGCACCGCCGCGTCGGGTTTTATGTTTTTTTGCTCTGAAACCTAAATGCTGCAACAGATGCGGGCTCAGCGAATAAGGCTGGTTCACACGACGGATGGAATTGCTGAAGTCCGTGACCAGATGTCACTGGCTCCGCCTCGTCCGCGGTCAACGCATCCTTCGCAATCCCAAACCAGGCGCGCGTGTTTCCCCTGTCAAATATATGGGTGGTCTCGGCATCCAGCTCTCAAAGGCCCCCCTCCAAACAATAGCTGCCGAGCTATACCATGACGTCACTGCCGACCGCCTTGCGCCTACGAGCAGCGCTTGCAACGTGGTTTCTTCAAGTAAGTCCGTGCTGGCAAATAGTTCCTAAATGTTCGTGAGTTCCAGAAAAATACATACATTTACTCAATTCGATTGATGGTCGTTTGCTTATCAGAGTACAACAGGTAAATGACGAATTCTGATGGTAACATTCAGCACTTTCGAGTTTTCATGAAACGGCTTTGTTGTTCTGCGCTTCACTGCATCTTTTTTCGGCCATGGAGCCCTGAGGTGACATCAGAATGCGTTTCATCCTTATTCAGTGAGGACTGTGAAAAGTTAATGTCCATGCCTCGCAAGTGGTACAAGAATAAGAGCGGCCGTATCATCTGCAGTTGCGGACGGAAGATGATCAGAAATGCGTATGCTCGCTTGAGGTATCAGCACCCGGAGAGTAGCGTGGAAGAAACTTGCGCAGTAGTGAGTGACCTAGGAGTCAGCGTGGGGTCGGTGATGGATGTTAAGAAGGTGAAGGAAAACGATGGAAACGTTACAACGCCCTCCCAGAAGCGCCCACGAAGCGCAGGCAAGAGACGGCGCAGGGAGGTGTATGACGATTTCACGAAGTGCGCATTGCAGCGTTGTGTACATCGTTTCAAGGCGAAAACCTTTAATTGCTCATAGTCGTCGTCAGCAAGTGTCACACTTTCGCAGCGCTCTGACTGGCTGAGGTGGGGATTACGTCAAAGAGGTCTCGACCAATCACAGGGCACTATAGTTTGGCAGGCGGTGCCAACTCCGGTCTCTCCTTTCCCACCGGAGGATCATATAAGAATCAGTCTGCCAAGACCCTTACCTTCACGTTATCCCTAGGCCACGCAGACACGCTCATGCGGCTTGATTAAAGCGGGGCTTTATATGGTGGTTGGTAGCCTACGCTATCTAGTCATATCGATTCAGGCGTCCGTGTGGCGCCTTTCATGTGGCGCTTCCTAGAAAGCCGCACCACACAGCTTATATGAGCAGATGCAGTAAACCAGGAAGCAGCGAAGTTTCTAACAACATCTGTCGCCTTATCGCACTTTAGTGGTCCAAAGTGCCACACGGAATTTGTTTTTCGCCGTAATGAGATCCTAACTGTGAAGAAGATTGCCGCCGATTTCAACGAAGCGGCGACGTTACTCCCCTAAAGCCCTGGACTGTCCGCCGACTGCTCCACAAGATTCAGGAGTGAGAAGAGGGGCCGGGACTCGCGGCTGATTGAGCGGGATGAAATCGTCTCTTGGCACCAAAGATACCTGCAGGACATCATGAGGTACATGAAGGAAGGCCGGAGAATATTTATCCTGGACGAAACACGGGTGAATACAGGATACAGGCTCTCGACTGTGTGAATAGACACTAGTATTGCTTCCCACGGCGACGCCTTCATGCGTCGTGCAGCTCCTGATCGTGACGCATATTGGCAAAGAGGACGGCTTCATCGAAGGTTGCTTGGACGTTTTTCGCGGGAAGAAGAACGGCAATTATAATGAGGAAATGAACGGCACCTGCTTCGAGAGGGGGTTTTATGCTGTTCTGGAGAAATTGCCACAAGGAAGTGTTATTGTAATGGACAATTCCTCGTACCACTGGTGGTTGGAAGAAGCAGTGCCTATGACTGCTTCTCGCAAGAGAGTATTGCAGGATTGGCTGACCTCAAAAGAGACTATCTGGCAGCAGGAAAATGCCCAAAAAGGAGCTCCTGAACCTTGTGGCCACTGTAAAACCGCAATACATGAAGTAGCAGGTTGACAGCGCAGCTGAAAGGGTAGGGTGCTGCGGCTTCCATCCTACCCCTGTGAGTTCGATCCAATCGAGCTCATACGGGCTCAGATGAAGCATGCTGTGGCCGCCAAGAATGCCACATTTAAGGTGACAGATGTTGAGGTTCTCCTTAGAGAAAAAGCCTTCAAGGTGACAGCGGAACACTGGGAAAATGCTATCAGGCATATAATCGATATTGAAAAAAAGGTTTACGGAAGACAGAAGTGGCAGTTCAATGTCCAGACCATCATCATCCATCTCGATGAAGATGACATGGACTCCGAAAGTGATGTGTCTGGAGTAGAACCCCTTGAATATATGTAGGGCTAGCACCTATTCACAAGTGTCCTACAGGTTTTGGAACTCGATTGTCCCACTGCTGAATTTGCTACTGTTGAAAAAACACCGCTATAATTTGCTGTGATTAATTCATTGATGTTTGCTGTCTTGCCGGTTCGGCAGGATCGCCTTCAGACATTGCAGTGACCACGGGAAAAGCTGCTTCAGCGTTTCATTACTGACCACATTGGCTGGAATTAAATCAGGGGTGTGTGTGTGGTACTCCTGGCTTGGAGCCGACTGCATTCAGTTACAGCAGCCAGCACTACAAAAACTGCTTCAGTGTTTCATTGTTTATCTCACTTGCTGCGATTAACTCAGCGGTGCGTGTGTCGTATGCCTGACTCGGTGCTCACTGCCATTCAAATATAGCAGTGGGTATGAGGAAAAATGTTTGAGTGTTTCATTCCGGATCGTAGTTACTGTGATTAACTCAACAGTGCATACCGTATAGTTCGCTCAGCCAAGATCGCCATCTGATGTAGCAGCGAGCACGAGAAAAGCTGTCTCAATGTTTCATTCACGATCTCATTTGCTGTAATCATTACTGGATAAAATGGACAAATTTAATGTAATTTAGAATTAATTTAGTTAACATCATAGAGCAGCACATTGATTGTGTAGCGTTATATAGGAAGTGTCACGCAGAATGAATCGTTTTCTGGAAATACACTGCACATAAAAGCACGAACTAATGGGTGAGTTGGCCTTGCATGATGGATGTGAAACAGCTTAAGGCGGCTGCATCCGTCTATCCGCGACACATTTCTTTTGGCAACGACATGGCGAACGCTGCACCAACATATTGGGTACAGTGTTAACATATTCTCAGATCGCGTTAACACTCCAGGACAGCATTCAGTCGAGTGGCAGAAAATGGAATATAAGTTCCCTGCACATACTCTACATTCGATGCTTCGGCCAGTGCACAGAATTGTATTTATTGCACAGATCACATATTCAACATAATCATCATAATCGGCATAATCACTGTTAACACCTTTTCAGAAAACGTTAACAGAAGACGTTAACACCGCCAAGATGCACATATAGTCCCCGCACCGACCTGCCCAAAGAGAAGCATTCGGTGCACCTGCTTTTTTAGTCTGGAAATAAGGAGATTTAGTACCATGTTGGCAGTGTGCTCTGTGGCAGGTCTTTAAACAGACAACAGGCCCACAGTTACTCGGGGCTTGACAATACTGGCGTTCTAAACCTTTTCTGGAAATAAGACCACACTGTCACTCTATAGGTATTTTCTCCACAGAGAGAGACTGAGTCCTCTCCTGTGCAGCATGGGGAGTGAAGTGACTGAAGTGAGTTCTCCATACTCAGAGTTGAATGCAATCTGCAGCTAGTGGTACTAAGGTTTATCATGCTACACTTCGCAAATGATACCAAAGGCCCGTGGTGCCCGTTGAAAATGATGTTACGGTTACATGATAACTCAACAGTGCATGTCTGTTTAGCTGGCTAACTCAAAATTGCCTCCTGGCACATTGAGGATTAAATAAAGACCTGCTTCAATGTTTCAAGCCAAATGTGTCTTCTTACACATTAGAGAAGACGAAACAGTTGCTTCAGTGTTCCATATCTGATCAGATTTGCTCTCCTGATGGTATGTGCGGTGTGGAAGTCAATCTGCCATTTGCATGGCTAGCTGGCTTCTAATACAGGAGTTAGGATGAGGAAATAAGTTTCAATATAATTTCTGGTCCACTGGACGAAATCTAGAGCGTGCCTTTTGTAGAAGTGTTATGTTGATGAAATTGATGCGCCATGTTTGGCACATTATTTGGGCATCACTTTGCCTTCGTGCACAGTACCGTTTGCGTAACACTTTGCTGCCACAGTAACACTTGTGGCAGCATAATCAGTTTCTTTCTGAGCGGATGTAGATATTACGATGGTCACGTGAAAACTAAACATATATACATACTGGATAATGGCACAGAACTGCAGGTCAATTGTCACCCTGCTCTGTGTTAATGGGCACTCAGGTCAGGATTCAGCCGAGTGGCAGACAATGCAATATAAGTTTCCTGCACATAATCCACATCCGATGCCTCGACCAGTGCATATAATTGTTTTATAGCACAGATCACTAAGAGAGCCATATATACAAATGCTCGGTCGCCTATGATTGAAAAAGGCGTCAGTTTGTGCGTCGTTGTAGTATATGTTCCCCTGAGGGGTCAAGCCTTAAAATAGTACAAACAATACAATAATAATACTGTCCTCCAAGTACTGTTGGGACATACGTTATTGTAGGACATGAAACAAATTCATACTGCTTCAATGTGTTGATAAGCGACACGAAAAACGTAATTGCACCAACATCTTTGTCATGTACAGCGTGCCTCTGAACCACTTATTCTTTTGTTGGAAGCAAGTGTCCTTCTACTCAGTGGATTGGCGTCTGATTATTCAAACATGCTGTGGCCTTGTCCTGTGCATCCTATTGGTCTTTCAAGCTCCATAATTGTTAAAATAATACAGCGACGCCACCCCACTCGAAAGTTGCTCAGGCTCTCTCGTCTAACGTATGCAGCCAGTGAGCACATAGAGTAGGTTATGTTCACATTAACAGCATGTCGGGGAATAGCGGTGCCACAAGTAGAAAACTGCTTGTAGTGTGTCACACTGCACTGTTTGCCACAAGATCCGTCATAGCGGCTGAGTCTCTCTGAGCCCCCAGAACAAACACATCCCTACAGTAGCACAAATTCCTCGTAGTGCTATAGTGGATGATCATTGTTCATCATGGTCTGTACTTTATTACATACACAGATGCCGTCTGCACACATCCTCTTAATAAAACTCTATTCCTTCACTACGGTGTTCCTCATAACCTGAGTAGCTTTGGGATGTTAAATGGTGTGAAACCAAACCAGAATACAACAGTGTGCAAGCATTGTTCAGTACAATATCGACAGCACCTAATGAATGCAATATAGTTCTGGCCTCTAATACCATATGTCAGAAACACGTGCAAATTCGCTTGACAACCATGTTTGCTCCCCCCGAAGGATCCTATATCATTTGAAAAGTGTCAGCTGAAGAAGAGAAAACTGACAAAGGAGCCAGTGTGGGGTCATAGAAAATATACGTTCAAGCACCTAAATTCAGGTAGCTTATCAAAACATTGCGCACATGCAGCTGCCCTGGAAGTTGCCACCAAATTTCGAGCAGAAATCTCGTCTTTGATAGGGCTTTGCAACGCTTTGTACTAAAACATTTCTGTCTAGACAAAAGGAAAATATGCCAAGAAGCTCCAAAACTAATTTATTTGCTGGAATGAATTTAAGATTTTATGCATGAGACACGTGAGCAATACTTTTGATAGTAGTTTCTTCTTTGCAGAAAAATTTTAATTCTTGGAAGAAATTAAAGATGTCATGCACAATATCCTAAACGATGTTTTTTGATTTCAGGGTTTTGAATGCAGTTGCTAAAATTGCTAGAACTTGGCAGATATTAATTACATTTCATGATGAGAAGCGCACTTCTGCCATGCCTTTTTGTGTTGAATAAGTCGATTAATGTCTGTTTTTGGTCGAGTCAGTTGTAAGTGCTGCAGTGCACTATTCACACGGCAGCTTGGTGCTCAGTGTGGCGCTCAGTGCTGTTCATGACATTGAATGCTGTAATAAGACTTCAGAGGATGCGTTTGTGGAGGTGGCTGTACCAACACCATATATATTCTTATACAGTAGTGAGAATGGGAGAAATTCTGAGGGGTGCACTTCTTTGTCTAGAATGCTGTAATTAGTTTCATAGCTTGTGTTCATACAGACAGCCATGCCAGCAACAGCTTCTTCAAAATAAGAACAATTTTCCTTAATTTGGAGGTACAGTTGTGGAGACTGAATTAGAGCTCTTTTGTGTTTTTAAAATTGCACTCTGTAAGGTAGGCGCGTTTCCTAGTGATGATTGAGAATGGCTGACAGACGACAGTGCGCTTGTGATAGGTTTCTTGTGGAATGTGAGAAGTGAACGACTGAAAGTGCTTGCAAATAAATATTTTTCCAATTGCTGAGCCTTGCTATGTGTGGAAATGCATACAAATGTAATAAACATTTACCTTTGTGTTGCAGCCACTGCAGTTGTATAGTGCTGCATTTTGAGATGTGTAGTCCTGGCAGCTCAAAATCAACACTCTGCATAACACAGGCATTTGTGCACGGATTCTCCTTAGTGTCAAACGGAACTTCCTGTGCTCTGTTTCTGTCTGTAAAAAAATTAGGAAAGTCTCTTCACTGAGGCTGCCTTGTACACAGCTTTACAATAATAAGCTGCTGCACAATAATACACAGCTATCTCACCTGGAGCATCCAGCACTCCTTCAGCAGATGACCCTGAAGCGCGGTGCCCTGAAGCTAGGCTGCGGGCTTAACTATGTGAATGCAACAATGCAGTCTCGGTTAAAATCTAGAGTAATGGGGGCCTAATAGATAGACTAAAACAATTAAGTAATTTGGCACTATGTAACTTGTAATTTTTTTCAAATTTTCAAAGCGCTTAAAAGGGCGATGACGATGACGCTTAAAGGGGCGATTTATCCATTTTATACTTCTGTGAATAATATACAGGCTTGTGATTCTACTCGCAAAGTTTTAGTGCATAGCGGGCGGCGCATATTACAAAAACAAAATGCGATAGAAATTGCAATCTGGAAGCTCCTCCCACCGATAGCTACCGCCTTTTTGAAGTGCTCGTGTGACGTCAGAAGAGAATACTCGGTGGAGCGTCATCTGCAATGCAGGCTGCAATATTAAAGGGAACGTCTCTTTTTTTTGTGGACAATTGACACAGTGGACAGTGCTCGTCTCTCATACAGAAGTGCTTGATGAAGATGTTGCCGCGCAAAAGCGATTAGACAAGCGTCATGTTTGTAAACAAAAGTGGCGCTGCGATCGACAGCGACATGGGGTGTAGGTAAAAAACGCAGCGTGCCTACACAACGCCAAGCGACGCTGCCTTCAAAACCAGCTCTCGCATGCAAATATTCTAAAGCGTAAGCTTCGCTTGTGCGTACAAATGGTTTGGTTTATGCCTGAAGGGTAGTTCAGTACTTTTGAAGCCGATTACTGCTGGAATTACCCGGCCAAGAGCTGCATTGGCTCCCTTCGCCGTGGCCTCAACAGCGTGCGGCTACGGTGGCCGGCTGTAGTTGCTGAATACGTTAAATGAAAATGAGAAAGCGCAACGTATAAGAAAAACTAATAGTCAACACTGCTCAACTCCCGGGCCTATTGCTAGCTAGCGCATGCAAAAAAGGCAACTATATAGATGACTGGAAGTATGTTTTTCATGTGGAGACTCTTCTGATGGGCTTTCCGCTTCTCCAAGCACCTTCACTCTAAAGGAAATATTGCCGGCAACTATAGGGAACTAGAAATCATATTTCTAGCTCAGTGTAGCCGCAACTTAAGTGACAGAATTCTATTGCATAAGAACTCAATCTTTTAGTTCTTTGTAGCATTCGCGCTGCCAATTTGTTTTGTCCTGGTCGAAAAAAATCTTGTCACGTCTAGCTGTTTCAATTTGGACGCGTCAAGGTCATTCACAAGTTAATATATTTGTGAATGTTCTAAGAATGCTCTCATTTTGTTCTTTTTGCTCTATAGGAGAGGTGCATGAGCGTAAATTCAACGTTCTTCATTATCGCTTGCAGTGAAATTTAGGCGATCTGCTGAGCTTTTTTTAAAATATACTTGGAACATTTTTATGCAAATGCGTGTCTTCGTATTCTGCTTATTTTGCACCCCTCGTAGCCGAATCCCCTTTGGGACATTAAGCGCCATAATATATGCCATACTTAAATATCCTGCTCGATCAGCGCTATATCTACGTTGTGTGTGGATATTTAATTCGTTCGTCAGGTTCCTAATGACCTCCAAAAGAAAATTTAATAATCTGAGAAATAACGCTGCGTTACTTTGCCGGGATCCTAACGATGTTTACTCGCTTTCTATGGACCGGAGATGAACAGTCACCCGTTGCAGCTCCCGAAAGTGAAAACAGATCTGGAGCTATAATTCACAAGACCAGGCCTGTTTCGGAAATATCGCGCTGCAGTGACTGCTGAAGGTAACTGCAGTCACCCTCGTAGCAGCTTTTGCATCCTTTTCTGTAGGAACATACACATGGACAGTACTGCAGGTGAATATATGTCTCAGCGTGGCTAGCTGCGCCTTCGCTTAGGAACATACGCACACACAGTATCACGTCAAAACTTCTTATGACTTGATAGAATATACAACAAAATTTGCACAAGCTGCAGGTGATTGCTATTGCGCTCTTCTGCGTGCGGCCGAACAGCAACTACGAAAATTAAGAGTTGCAGACAAATTGATCACGTTCCAATGTAGAAATGCAACGCACATTAGCCGCGAAGGCAATCCGTCGCCGAAGGGCCTACTTGCAGTTCTCAACGCCGCAGCCCTTCGCTCTCATATTTATCCGACCGCAAGAAACATACGAAAACAGGTACCGTTTTCGTTTTGTGCCTAGTGGCGCAACCTACGCACCGCTGCTTGCAGGAATATATAAGGAATTATGCTCCAAAACACAGCAAACGCCGCGCATCCAATGCAGGCAGCTCGGGCTTTTGCCTCCACCCCGAAAGTCACTGCTGTCGTCAGCGCCACCACATCTCCACTGACATCCCGGGCTAGGTATCTTTTCGTCAGCATAAGGCACGGTCACAGTCAGTGGGCTTCACGGTTACGTAGTTAGGGTCCTTAGCTTATCGACGCACTCACTTGTCTTATTACACCGGCGACGACGCCAGCACGGCCAACGGTCGCCTATAACCAATGCCGACGGAACTGATCAGCGGACGGTTGCCCGATCTGTTATGGTTGGGTCGGACGCCAAACGAGAACTTGACACCCGATGAGTGAACGGCTTGAACAGCTGCGCTCGTCTGTAGCTTAACCTTGTCAGAAAAATGAAAACAATCAGCTACACTTTATATGTTCCACCTTCTCATCAGGAATGACCTTGGCCAGAAATGTTAATCGGCGTTGAACTGCCGGCCCGTTCCGCGATGAGTAGGCCTAGCGCGAATACGTGGAGTTCGGGTCTAAGCGATTACGGAGCGCGCATTCACAAGCTTTAGCGGTTACATGCGGCCATCGAGTATAGTTATGGCGGTAGTGGCGCCAAATCGGCGACTGCTTATGTAGCGGGCAGCTAGTCTGGTAACAGTGGCCAGACATCGATCCATGTTGAGCCAAGCCAATAAACCGACCTAGCAGTCGCCAGGTCGGCGTTGTGTGAACACGTGCGTCTCCCTCGTTCCGTGGCTCTGCTCTGCCCGAGCAAGCTGAGCATGACCGTTGTAACGGTTACATAGTGTCAAAAGTGGTACCGTTAAAGCTGCAATGGAAGGCCTGCGTCCACTTGACTGTCTTCTGTGCGGCAACATCGCCGAAAACTGGCGTAAGTTCCGTCAACGACTAGAGCTTTATTTGGAAGCCACCGAGACAGAAAGAGCGCGAAGTGCCAAACAAAAGGCGGCCATACTGCTGCACGTCGCGGAGCCGGCAGTCTGAAATATTTCGCACGTTTGAGTGCGCCGCCTAGGAACGTGAGAACTTGACTATATAGTGCAAAAGTTTGAAGCGTATTGCAATCCGCACACTAACAAAATATATGAACGCTACGTGTTTCGAGACCGTGTCCAGGCCAAGGGAAAAACATTTAAAAACTACTTGGGAGACTTGCTTGTCAAGGCCCAGTCATAAAACCTTGGAGCGCTCCGTAACTCGATGATACGCGACCAAACTGTTTTCGCACGGCAGATGGCAAGTTTCGAGAACGGTTGTTGCGCGAAGATCCACTAACCATGGAGATGATGGTCAAGTGGGCTCATTCTGCTGAAATGGCGGCCACACAAAGAAAAATGTGGGACACAACGACTGATAAAGTGCTGGAGGCTGTGTACCATGCAAAGAAGCAGCAAATGAAGAGCGGTAAATTCAAAAAGGGTCACGAACCCAAAAAGTGTCTAGCCTACGGGCAACACTGTCACAACTGTGACAGAGTTCTTGCAAGTTCGAGGCGAGTTTCATTTTTTTGCGGCCCTCGCCTTCTCAATGCAGGCAATCCGGTTTTCGGCTTTTGCATATGCGGGTACGTAGTGTCCGGAATTTAGCAGCTCGGATAGGGGATGTGGACTTATCGAACTGATGAAGAGTGCTGATTACGGCAAGTTGGCGCATATGCGTTGCTTTTCTGTCCCCGCTCTAAGTGCTGTTTTTTTTTTTATAAGCGAACCTAGATTCAAGCACACAAATATTTCTCCAGCGACTCCTCTCTCCTCATCAGATGACCAAAGTAGCTGAGCTTTAACTTTAGAATTTGACCCTCCAATGAGCAGTCAGGGTTTATGGTCGACAATATCGACTGATTTGCCTCGCGCAGACAGAAGAGAAAATAGAGAACAAAGAAAAGGAAGAGGAAGAGAAAGAAAGAACTACTTCGTGGCGGCTTGCAGGTCTACGTGTGATGGCGTGGTCCGTGAAGCGGAACCAGGAAGCGTTTTGGACGCTGCCGACTTCGAAGTGCTGGAAGTGTCCAGTGAGGCGAAATGCCCAGATTAGGTGGTATCAGCGAATGTGTGCAGCAAATGTCTCAATGTGAAGATTGACACAGGTTCCCAAGTTAACTTCCACTAAGCGAGCTGAGTAGCCATGGTCTGAAGGGGAAGCCGAAAGAAAGCAAGGGAGCTGCGTAGCCACAGCGACAACGTCATCAAACAGCGGCATGGTGCTTCTACCAATGAAGTGTCAAGGAAAGAAGGTCGCCGTAGAGTTTTTTTTCTTTTGCGAATGCAGCACGCTTTGCTCGGGCTAGCCGCAAGTGAACAATTCCGACTTAGTTCGAGGAATGCAGCCTTGTCAGTGATCACTGCAAAGACGTCGCGGGAATCGCCGCCATTTCGCGACCGGATGCTGAAGGACTACCCAAAGTCTTCAGTGGCCTCGGTTGTTTCGCGGACGCGTACAGGATTGTTCTCAAGGACGACGCCCGTCCCGTCATTCAGCCGTCACGACACACGTTGAAACAATCTCTGAAAGAGGAACTGCAAAGAATACCGGAAGCTGGTATCATTGCAAAAGTGAACCAGCCAACTGAATGGGTGAGCCCACTTGTCTCAGTTCGCAAGAAGAATGGCCGTTTGAGGATTTGCATGGACCCTCGCAACATTATGCCTCAAGCGTGAGCATTTTCAGATGCTGAAGCGCGAAAAAAATCTATGCAAAGCTGACAGGCGCAGAGGTGTTCTCAAGGTTAGATGCAAATTCGGGATTCTACCAGATCCCGCTCGATGAGGCCAGTTCTCGCATCTGCACATTCAGCACGCCTTTCGGGGGGTACCGATTCCTCCGCATGCCATTTGGTTTGGCGTCAGTTCCCGAGGTATACCAAAAAGCTATGTCTCAAGTTTTTGATGGCCTTGAAGGTTTTAGAGTTTATGTGGGTGATGTGCCCATTTGGGGATCAAACTAGAAGGAGCATAAGCAGCGGTTTCTAGCAGCTCTGAATGATGCAACAAGACACGGTATTACACTGAATTCAAAATAGGAGTCAGAGAAATTGATTTTCGGGGTGACAGGATCAGTGCAAGAGGCATAGAACGTCCTTCAGATCTGATTAATGGGGTCTTGCAGGTGCCGAAACCCACTTTCAAGCAAGAGCTCCGGCACATCCTTAGCCTAGTTACTTTGGTAAATATCTCCCTCATATTTCCGAGAAGACCACATCGCTCCGTCAGCTGCTGAATGAAAGATGACTAGAGCTTCGTATGGAGATCTGAACACGCCAAGGAATTCAACAGCCTCAAGACTGCTCTCACCAATGCCTCTGTCCTTGAAGCATCTGAGAGACAAAGGTCTCAACAGATGCTTCCAGGTATTGACTTGGCGCTGCATTGTTTCAAAAGCATGGGTTTGTGTGGGGACCAGTTGCTTATAGTTCAAAGCGATTAACTGATTGTGAGACCAGCTACTCTTATAATAAGAAGGAAGCGTTAGGAACTGTGTATGGCTGTGAAAAGTAGTGCTACTTCTTGCGCCCGTGCCTTGAATAGAAGTAAAACTAACTAGATGCGCCTCGTGGCACTTTCGGATTCCTTAGGTAGCTCGAGGAGTGAGTGGGAGGACTGGGCCGCCGCTTTGCGTCGTACGACAAAAGTTGAAGCTTGCCGTGATGAATGAATGAGGCGGTTCTCTGCAATGAGGAGTGTGTCCCATCCAAGGTTCGCAATCGCGGATCGTCAGGCAGAACCAAGACCGGTTGCGAGGAGCGGTGAGCGTGTTCCCCTCGAGATTGGCGGTGACAGAACCAAGCGCAGCTCATAAAGCGGGAGTCTTACGATGCGAGCACATAATTTCGGAAGTGATCTTACTGCGCTCAATGATACAGTTCCTGGTGTGCCTTACGAAGCACTGCTCGCAACCCGGACTTGTAGATAACAATATCGAATGACAGCGCCGGAGCGAATAACCGGGCGTATGTCCTAGTTATCTCCTCATTTTTATTTGTATTTTTGGTATTCCTCAGAAGGACAACGGGCATATTTTTAGACACCGCTGATTCTCCGCAGGTGGTTCACCGGCGGCGACGGCGTCCTTGCGGCAGCTGCCAGCGGCGTGGCACAGGAGACCTGCGCCCGCTTCGGCGGAAAATCCTGCTTCTGAGCACTTTTTTTATTGTCATTCAACAAGACACACTACACTCGCATTGTTGTATTACTCTGTTGGGACACGCCTCCTTCGGCGCTTCCGCAGGACAAAAGGTGGGGCAAACCACAGCTTCATCTCCAAAAAAAGACGTCATGCGAAAAGCAGGCGAGCGGCCGCGATATTTGGCCGAGAAACTGGCATCGGGCTTCTCGGAACTGAAAGCGAAACACAGAAAAGGCTATATATAGCTTACTATTGTGGATGGCTCATGCAATCGCAATCCAATCACAAGTGTAGGCTGCTGTAATACGATGATCGGCCGAATACCTCCAGCACTCAGTCTCCTGCCGCTTCGGAGCAACAGGTGCAGCTCAGAGCTGAGAAAGGTTGGTTCCGGACAGGCCGTCAATGGAAACGGAACACAGGAACGTTTAACGCTATAACCCTTTAGTCACACTATAGCCAGCACTGTTAACCTGCTCAACCTTATAAAGGTATACGTTTTTTAGATTTATATACTTCTAATTTATGGGTTATGCATAACCTCTAGATATGTTAACCTGTATAGCATAGGTCACGGTACTTTTATAGGTTAGGTACCAACGTGTATTGCGCAAAACTTAGCCTTCAAACGTTATTGGAAGTGTACATGTTAAAATAATGTATTACTACATATAGATATACCTAAAAGCCTTTTATATTAGAGGTTTACACAGTCTTCTTACTCTAAGCCTTCACATTTTATTTTAATTTATAACACTATAACTGCATGGAATCCGAACCCACAGCCTCTGCATGTCTGCTGCAATTGCTCTCACTTTGGACTTGGAGCATCGCGTGGGACGTGTATAGGAACTGGTTCATATTCGATCTGTGGCAAACTGTACATTTAGTTCATTTTGTGAAATAAATATGGTTACTACCTCTAAGTTAAAGAAAGGCAGCGTTATAACACTGTCTTTCTACTTTTCAGATCAGGAATGCGGCATAGCAGTGGGCGAAAGGATGCATTGTTATAAAAACGTATTCCTTAGCCGAGTGTTATGTACGTCTGTCACCTTCTTGATCCGAAAATATATCGACACTGTGCAGTCTGACTTTACTCTGCGCTGATCGCGAGCGTATGCCTTCTCGAGGCGAAGAAACCGAAGTTCGCCCGTTGAGGCGGGCCCCTCTGGCCAGGCGTCACTCCGTGATATATATGGCAGGGGCAGGGTAACGCAATTCATGCTCCTAACACCTCCAACCAGCCAAGACTGCAGCCCTCAGGGATCTCCTGCCATAGGGATTGCGCCTACCCATCACAGTAGCCGACGGCTTCGATGTCTTGAGCCCGAAATTGCGCCTCTGCAATTTTCCCGTACTGCGAGGCCGCCACCATCTACTTCAGCACTACCTTCTGCAACAACACAACCACCCATAATAATGCAGGTCGATACCACGGGGCTTGACGGTTCAGCTCACACATGGTTAGAAAATCATGAGACTATACTATCACAACGTGGAGTTCCTTCAATGACCATGCAGTTCCTGCGAGCTTTCACCACCGTTCTTCGCAAAGAACGCACCGAGCTACTCCTACAGACGAGAGTTCAGCTCCATAACAAGAACGTCCTCGTTTACGTCGAGGACATGACGAGGCTATTCCGTCGCGCTGATTCAAATATGTCCGAAGAAAAAAAAAACTTCGCTATCTTATGAGGGGAATAGGAGCAGATCTGCGTTGGATTAGTGCGCTGTCCCTCCAAGGTCATCGCGGAATTTATGTCCGATCGAGGTCACTACCATTGAGAAGGCACTAGATTTGCGATCCAAGCACTACGAGCGGCCGTTCATTCCAACTACTGCTGCCATCGACGACACTCGTAGCACTGACGTGCTCCCCAAGACCATACGGGTCGCCGTACGCGAGGAGCTGCAAAAACTGTTTTCAACTGCAGCACCCCCACAAGTATCCTGCCTTTCGCAGATGGTTCACAAGAGGTCAACCAGGCACTCAATCCACCCGAGCCACTGGCGACAATACCACCTCAGGCCATGATCTACGCTGCAGTCGCTCTTCATGCGTGTCCACCTCCCAGTCAGCCCCAGTCAGCCCCTGCATACATTCGTCCAGCCCATCCCGCTCGACCTCCTTAGGTGCGTTCCCGCAAAAGCGACGTCTGACGCACTCCCGATCATCGCCCACTGTGCTACCACTGTGGCGAGGCTGGCCACCTGTACCGCAGTTGCTATTACCGACGAATGGGTCTGCTGGTGTTTAGCACCGATGCGCGGAAGCCGCAGCTTGGTGAACGACCCCCTGCCATTGACGCGTACTTGGCTGAAACATCCGGAATGCCCTATGACTACTCCCCGTCGCCTTCACCGCGCCATTACTCCTCGCAGACACGTCCAAATGCCAGCCTGACGCGGGTACGCTCCCCTAGCCTCTGTCGGGAAAACTAAAGCGGCAACGTTTGAGGGAAGGTTGCTCATCGGCGAAATTCTCAAGCTCCTCTACCGCTGCAACCGGATGGTCACACCGTTTCACGGCGACACGATGCGCCCTACATTGATCTGTTGCCTCGGCTCTCCAGTTCTCCGACACGAAATCAGCTAGTACCACACAGTAGCCGTGACCCGATCCCGCGACGTTGCGGCAACACCACAGCTGTAACCGCCGACCTAAACTTTTCCGTGGACGGAACCGATGTGACAGCGCTCGAGGATACCGGCACCAATTATTCTGTAATGAGTGGGCCATTCGCCGCCACTCTGAAAAAGGTTGACAGGCCTGCAAATTCGCCCTGCCGGAGGCCACTTGATCACGCCGACCGGTACCTGCACATCCAAGGTAACAGTGCAAGAAGAAACGTATTTAGCAACATTCGTCGTGCTTGCTCAGTGTTCCCGCAACCTCATCCTTGGCATAAATTTGTTAGCAGAAAATAGAGCCGTTATCGACCTGCAGACTAAGTCAGTGACCTTATCGACTGAGAACGCAATACACAGAGCTTCGGAGTGACCGATGGCACTGCACAGTTTTGATGATTCCGCCCCATTCCAGAGTGATGAAATCTGTGGCTGCGAAGACATTTCGAAACTTTGAAGGTGTCGTGGAGAGCAAACGGATCTTACTTTTCGAACGCAGTCTTGCTGTAGCCAGAAGAGTCGTTCGCCTCGAAGGCGCCAAAGCAGATGTCCTACTCACGAATTTTGGCGGTGAGCACCAGAATTTAAGCATTGACACTGTAGTGGTTCACCTTTGCGGTATCACGCACGCTCTGAACGCCTCTGGACTTGCGACGCTGTCATTGACCGAGCTGGAGAGGAGTGAACGAGCTCCTCCAGCGCTATCGGGCGACCTCCAATTTTTCACGCGTTGACAGACCCGATCGCGCCAACCACCGTGTTATTACCGATGATACCGTGCCACTACTGAGACAGTAAGCTTACCGAGTGTCTCCTACTGAATGCGTCGATATCACCCGCCAAGGGAAAGATGTTTCGCGACGATGTAATCCAGCCCTCGTAGAGTCCATGGGCAGCACCTCTCGTTCTTGTAAAGAAAAAGCATGGCACGCTGAGGTTTTTTGTGGATTACCGCCGGCTGAACAAAGTTATGAAGAAAGACATCTATCCCCTGCTACGTATCGACGATGCTCTGGATCGTCTCTGCTCCACGAAATATCTCTCTTCAATGGACCTGTAATCTGGATACTGGCAAATAGAGGTAGATGAGAGGGACCGAGAGAAAATGGCGTTTATAACTCCGAATGGGCTCTACGAGTTTAAGGCTATGCCTTTTGGTCTCTGCTCTTCGCCGGCTACTTTTCAACTACTTATGAACACCGTGCATAAGTGGCAGACATGTCTCGTTTGCCTTGACGACGCTGTGGTCTTCACCCCACCGTTCGAGGAGTACCTTCGGTGCCTTGAAACTGTTTTGCAAGCCATAACATCATCTGGCTTTACTTTAAAGAACAAGAAGTGTCATTTTGCTTAAACCTCGCTCAAGCTCTTGGGGCACGTCGTTAGACATGCTGATGTCCTGCTGGATCCAGAGAAAACGGCAGCTATTGCTAACTTCCCTCAGCCCCAAAACCAGAACGTTGTTCGACGATTTCTTGGCTTATGTGCTTACTACCAGCGTTTGCCCCTGAAGCGTCTAAAAAAAAACACACGCCTTTTAATTGGGACAAACCACAGCTTAATGCATTCCAAGAGCTTCAACGCCGCCTACAAGCACCTCCCATATTGGCTAAGTTCGACGAAAACGCCGATACGGCGCTTCACACCGATGCAAGCAACGTGGGCCTGGGCGCCG
>JAJIZL010021213.1:214-18322 GCA_023969395.1 Amblyomma maculatum | reverse complement strand
TCTTTGTTACGCCATCTCCTTTTTTTTTTTTTATTACGCCATCGCCTCTTGTTTTGTTTTTGTTTTTAATACGCCATCTCCTCTTGATTTTTTTATTACGCCCTCTCCTCTTCCTCTTGATTGTTTCTCTTTTTCTTTTGTGTGTGTGTGGGGGTGGGGGGGGGGGGGTGGGGGGGGCGCGGATAAGGTAGCACGTGTGTAGACAATCAAATTCAAGAAAGGTGTCGCTGCATGCGTGCACTCGCGGAGTGCATTTTGTCCTCGATGTTGATCCTCCTGAGGGTGCCACCGCCGCGGTGCACAGGGCACCGCGCCGGTTTTGGGGCGCACCCAGTTCGTGGTGATCGAGGATGCTAAAAGTAAAGCTCGCTCTCAATGGAACGCTCGGTTTCGCTCGGCGCTCTTCGTCTTGATGGCGAGCCGACGAAACCGGCCGTCGCCCTCTATGGCCGTTGTGGGCCCCTCAACTTGGCTCAGCCGGCGCGTTATTTGCTCACGCCGGTGCGTGTGTAGCACCACGATGCTCCTCCGAGTGGCCGCATGTTATCGGCTGTATCAGTGCAGAACGACGTTCTCTCTCTCTCTCTCTCTCTCCTGCTGTGCCGCCTCACCGGCGCCGCGGCTTTCATCGAGGTGTCCTATACTGCGGCGGATTGTTTGTTGCGATGTCCCTTAACGTCGTCGCCGTGTCTTCTAATGCTGCCAAGCTCTTTCGGTGGCCCTCGTAATGGTTCTCGGACAGTGTCCAAGTGCGGCGATTCGGCGAAAACGCACATCGGTGCTTGTTTGCGCCCTTCACAAGGCCCGCTTGTCGTGTAAGTGCTTGGCTTCTTCGTGCTGGCGCCGTTGTCCACGACAGGTGCCTCTGCGAAGTCTGGGCCCGCTTCTATAGGATCTGCGCACTTTCTCCCCGCAAGCCGGAGCGCTCATCTCGAGTGGCCGCCGGAGAGTGTGTAAATAAACGCGAGGGAAGCGTATAATGTATAGCGCGACAGAACCGAACTGCTTATCCAGCCACTTTTCCATTTGCTCTTTTGTCGTCGATCTGTAGTGCCATTCAGAAGCAGCTCCGTAGAAGCATGTCTCGGCTCACCTTATCTGAGGCGTGCCCAGCCGTACTACGGGCCATATGTCCTTTAAATGGGACAGCGGTCACTTTTCCTTCTCGCCCACGCGCCTCTGTCTTCTCTGAAGTGTGGCGGATAAAGAATGCGCGAATGTCTATCGTCCTTCCTGCGTATTGCTCCCACTGGTGCGGTTTTGTCGCGACCGCTCCTCTAACGTCACACAACATGCAGCTTGTCTCTCTCCGTGGCGCTGTACAGCCCACGCAGAAAGTATACAGTTCAAGGAGTCTCCCAATTCGGAGTCCTGCAGCGTGCCTCTTGGTATTCCTCGGCGACTATATAGCGTCCCGAAACCGGGAAAACCGCGTGTCGTCACTGCTCCCAGGCGTTGGACTGCCACACAGCTTTGCTTGGAACCTTTCGGCTGAATACCAGCCCCACCACGCTTGCCGCGGCGCGGGCGTAGTGGAGCATATGCTCTGAAACAATCGAGCGCCCCACCCACGCCTCCCCATCCCGCATTGAGCGGCGCCCAGCGCATACACAATGGCCATCTCATCCGAGCGAGGGCAGGCGCAGTGTGTACACCGGCGCAGCGGCACGCACCGCTTTGCTCGCGGTCCCACGGGTCCGTGGTGATCAATTAACAACTCTTTGGCGCGACGGGATCGATCAGCCGACGGGCTGACGTGCCGCCGTCACGGCTCGCGAGGACTTATGTACTACCTGCGCCCCTTCTCCTCCTGGTTATAACCTCCGGCATTTCCCTCCCCTCCCTGCCTGCCTGCGTGTGGTGTAATGCGGCACTCCTCTTCCACCCATCGATTGGCTCCTCACTGTCCATTCTATCTATCTCCTTCTCTCACCTCGCACTAGCTTGACTTTATGGTGGTTTGTGGAGAGTGCAAACGGGGAAGGGGGACAAGGACGCGCATTGCGCGTATACGCGTGTGGCCGGCGCGACGGCGGACCGGTCGCCGTGCGGTCCTTCTCGATTGTCCTGTGAGGCGTGAACAGCGCCGTAGTACCACCGAGCTCATCTCGGGCCGTGTCTGTCCGCTGCCACGTTGCGACACACCTCGAAGACGTCCGCGCGCCGCTTTTTTCGGAACCTGGTTTCGACATCCCTGTCGCTGCAGTGATCCTCCGTCCGGTCGCGAGATATCTAGTATCTTGAGGAGTGGAAAACTGTCGCAAGAGTGGTTTGCAAGAACGTACCCAGAACGTACCACGGTTTCTGAACCGGATAAGGGCTGAGCAGGACTTATTTTTCTTCCATCGCGATGTTTATGCTCGGCACACTCTCTGGACCTAGACCGAATGCCTGTGAGTGGTCCTTCATAAATAGTCCCGGTTGGAGATTAGGAATGGACGCGATATATAGCTGAAAACTGAACACAATCAAGAGTGAATATAGCCAAGGTCTTACAGAATAAAGCGCCAGTACAGCGACTCAAAAGCCCGTGCTTGACGGCCAGTTGTCTCCCACAGGTGTCCTCGCATTGTGTTTTCACCCCGGGGCACGCCTCCTCTTCTTCGACAGACAAGTGACCCGTTGAATATCGCGATCTGGAAACGCCTTGGCCGACATTACAACCGCGGCTGGAAGCACACGAAGAAAGCACTCGACAGGTCCTTCCAGACCGGGCACATTTTATTCAGCCCGGTTCGTTTTTAGTCACTTCTCTCCGTGCGAAAGGCTCTTGCTCGCCGGTTATACACCAGTACGTACGTCGCTTTTTCTCTTCGAGTCCTTCGGTTTATCGACCTCGCGTGCCGGACACACGCTGCGGCACTGCCCTCTCTGCGAGCAGTAAAAGGCGCCTGGTGTGCGCGTAACGTGGGGTGTTCTTTTTTTGCTCGTGTTCCTGCGACAAGAGCCGCATTGTTCCTTCCGACACCGCGCCATTGTCTCGGTGGCGCGCGCGCGCCCGGACGCGTGTTCTCGTTCCATCAACCGATATCGGCTCCGTCTGCGTCGTCTTCGTTGATCGTGTGGCGGGCCCGCCCGCGGACTCCCCCAAGTCTTCGGCGCTGCTAGAGAGCACAGTCCTTGGGTGCTGCGTGAAGCTGGGTGCCGCGGTCTGTCCGCCTCTTAGGCACGCGCTGGGCCCATTCGGCGGAGCGCGAGCAATTACCCGACTTCACATGCCCGTGCCGCACGGAGTTAGGGTGGATGTTGGTGGCCCACCATCGCTGACAATCTTTCCTCCCGTTCTTCGTGTCCATTATGCGTGGTGGCGAGTTTTAGACCAAGCGGTGTTTTGTTCGTCGTTTCTTGATTGTTCCGAGAACTCGGGGTTGAAGAAACTTTCGTTGGCGTGAACGCGGCTACCCTCCTGCTCTTGCACGGGTTGCGCGTGGCTCAACAGACTCCAAAAGCCACTGACTGGGCGCCGCGATATTGCTTTCCGGACTGTATCTGATGCAAGTGCCAAGTCGGCCTTGCAAGTGCGGTGTTCGGAAGAGCGCGATCTCCCCGAACTTGTTTGCAAACGAATTAAAGAACAGGTGTCTTGAGATCCTCGTGTAGCCGACGTAGAGATTGGAGCTTTAGTTTCGTACGGGCTTGCGCCAAGGTGCCCACTACAGTCCAGGGAACAAAACGACGATGCCGGACAAAATTCGATAGTGAAGCTTGGTTTGGTTTACTTCAGTTTATGAGGTTTTTAACTTCCCAAAGCGACTCATGCTATAAGACGTCGTAGCGGAGGAATCCGGAAGTTTCGACTGAAGCATTTAACGTGCGCTGACGTCGCACTGAACACGCGTGTGCTTTTTGCCCCCATCGTCGAAAAGGGGCCGGCTGGGGTGGGATTCGTCCCTTCATACTTAGCCACAGCAGTCGAGTGCCCTTACCACCGCACCGCCGTGGCGGCGCTTTGTAGTGAAGCAAGAAGACGAACGCCATCGTGGAGAAGGCGTCGCGCCGATTCGAGCGTCTGTCTTTGGCTGACTAGTGGCAACGATAACTATACTTTGCGAACTCTGTCACGCGAAAGCAAGAAATTGGTTGGTTGGTTGGTTTGTGGGGTTTAACGTCCCAAAGCAACTCAGGCTATGAGGGACGCCGTAGTGGAGGACTCCGGAAATTTCCACCACCTGGGGTTCTTTAACGTGCACTGACATCGCACAGCACACGGGTGCCTTGCTTTCCGCCTCCATCGAAAAGCTGCCGCCGAGGCCGGGATTCGATCCCGCGTCTTTGGGAACAGTAGTCGAGCGCCGTAACTACTGCGCCACCCCGGCGGGGCAAAGCAAGAAATTGTTTGTAGCGCCATTATCGGCATTTAGCCTACTGTCGAGCGAAAAATAAAATTAAAAGTATTTTCGTCATATTAAGTTTGGGCTATGCGCTTTAAACGCCCGAATTGAACGCACTTTCCTTGAAATGAAGTCGGTATTCAGAACTGAAAAAATAAGGCTAGCAAAAAAAAAAAAAAAAAAAAAAAGGAGGTGCTGCCTGGTGTGCATGCATAACGCCGCGGAAACGCGCTGCCGTTTTTAAAGATTTATAGGACGCAATTGAATTTAGCATGAAGAAAAAAAGGAACTCTTGCCTTGGAATGGGCATACTGCTCAAGAGTGGGTGGGCTATGATACACTATTAAAACTCTAGCAACATGCCCTGGATGGAAAAGAGAATTGCTTTTCTTTTTTTTCGTAATGTCTGCCATAAACGAACTGCTGATCTTCACGAACGCTCTTCTTCGCCGTCCCGTTATTCTCATTTTGGGTGTGCAACACTGCTACCGCTATATGCAGTCGTCTTAATGAGATATCAGGGTCGGAGCTTAGATCCACAGCGGAGAGAACGTCTACGGCTAATGTGTCGCGAATTGGTTCAATATTCTGCACTTCTGTGATTCTGTGAGTCGTGTGAGATTCGTGGCGAATATTACATTCTTATAGTTTACGGGATTTCCCATAGGGTGAAGGCTTTCCGCATAGAAAATCCAGCCTTGTCGCGTAAATGCGCTGCAGCACATTTGTGCGTGTTTAAACATGTGTTGAAGATCGGCGAATAGGTGCGCTTCAGCGGAAAAGTCAGACAACCGCCCGGCTTTTCGTCGCGAATAGTGACTCCGGCTATTCTTTAATCATCGGCCCCCTTTGCCCTCCCTTTATGCTTATAGATGTGTAGTTATGTTTGATAACATATGGGCCTTCTCTCTCGCTTGACCTTCTTTGTGACCTGCGCGGACACTCCATGACCGCGTGCCCAGCGCCACGGCGGCATACAAATGCTGCTTAGCTTTCTCTGTCTATGGGGCTGTTGGCGTTCTTCATAGCGCATTGTTGTGTTGCACAAATCTCCCGCTCTATGGAGTAGCACCCTCGAGGCAAAAAGTTCCATTAAACTTTCGCGCGCGCCTGCATGTCGTCATCAGTTTTCTTTCGTCGCAGCACGCTGGCGTAAAATAAAAGAAAAAGCGCGCGCGCTTTTCTCCTCCGGAGCGTCGTCTCCGTCTCGGGGTGCGCGCGATCGCCCACTCGGATCTTTGAATCGGGGCCGCCTCACTCAGTCAGTGCTTTTATTCCCTACCTTCCCACCACCCTCCAACCTTTCCGCTCTCTCTCCCCCTCGTCTTGGCAGAACCACGGCACAGCCCTGTAGCCGGCTGGGCCGATCTTTGACGGGCGCGGATCCGCGCTGCGATCTCCATTGAAGTCATTGTTCGCGGGCTGGCGCTGTGATAACGCGCCTCGCTCCGGCAAGTTGCTTCGGCTGCGCTACGCACACACTGCCAGGATTCGCCCTCGATCGCCGACGGCTTGCAGCGCTGGACAGTGTCCACCCCACTTCGGGGGCGCCAAGACTCGTGGATTGGTGGTGGTTGGTGCGTGCATACGCACACTCCGCTTGCCACACCGCACATGGTGCAATTTGTTTGTTTGCGCGTCGACTGTCATTTGAGAGTTTGGGAGGGGAGGGGCTTGTACGAGCCCATATGCGAGCACTAATGGGACGGGCAAGGAGGAAAGCGGCCGGTCGTTGTCCCCTGCCCTGTCTCGCACTGTTGAGTGAACGAATTGGATATCCGACAATTGGATATCCGAATGTCCGTGGAACGAACGACTTTTTAAACGATTCCTTGCGTTGCGGCAACGAGTTGGCTTGTCTCCGTTTTTTCCGCGCTTCGGGCTCATTGCAGTACTCAAACGAGACAGTCGCAAGGGCGGCCGGACCAGCGGTGTAATTCCGCTCGGGTCTTCGGTGTCTTTTGTTCTCTGGGCGATTGGCTATAGAGTGCAGATATTGCGAGCTGGACCGTCATTCCGAATCTGTTTACGAAAAATCGCAGCCTTCCATTTTCTCCGTCGTCGAGACCTCTGCGTCATTCTGTAGGCCGAGTCATTTGCCTCCTTTTCCGCGTCGCGTCTGGTAGCCTGGCGGTTAAGTAATCTCGGTTTTATATGACTGCCGACCACTTACGTAATGCGCCGTTTAGTGACGTAACAGTCAAAAGGCATAATGGCCTGGAACCTAGGCCATATCATCCTGCCGTCTCAGCAGCAAACGGTGGCAAGGTATGAAGCGTGAATTCGACGTCATTTGCCTTTCTGCACGGTCCTTCGTGCAATCGCATACAGGTCTGTGATTTTTGTTACCTTTCAGTATTACAGTCGAAAGGTACGCTGCCGGTTCCTGACGGGCTTGCATGCTCCGATCTTGTGGGGCAGCCGCGACCGCTGATAAATTTCGCGCATCAAAACCACGAATGCTGAAGGTAAAATGATGTCAGTGCATCGTCATTTTATTACAGCATGCACAACTTGATGCGCATGCTTTTATACGCTTGGATAGAAGCCAGCGAGCAAATAGAGCCTTAATTATTCCACATTTGCTCCACTTTGGATGAGTCGTCAAAACACGCTGGACTGATCATGGGTCTGACTGCTTTTCTTGTAACCAGAGTTCAAGCAGTGATCCCCGCGTCACACCCTGCACGCTGTATTTAAACCCACCTGCTTGGGCTCGGCTGTGTTCCTTCGATCGATTATCTCTGTGGCACGATTTAGTGTTTTGAAAAGACAGCTGCGCACCTTCTTTCAGTGTCTAATGTTCTGTGGATAAGGTGGATGTGACGCCGTGTTCCTAGTCCAGAGTGGAGTCCAGACGCAGTATTTGCTCGCCGCCTGGTTGAGTGCAGAATTGAAGTCGCGCTCTCTGCAGCGTCTGAATGCGTCCCACGGGGTCGCTTCATTTAGCCGCGAGTGGGCGAAAGTGTGCGAACCCAGAGAATACAGGATGCAATGCGTACGTTCACGCGCGTGACGCCCACTGATAGATGGATGCCCTGCCTACTTTTCTGTACTATTCCGAGTCATCTCCATTGAGCGCGCCACACCGCCACACCCGCATTTCCCTTGGCAAGCTTTCCTTTTCCCGCAGCCGTTATTCGGACTGCATTCGAGGAACCATTTGAGAGCACCCACCCCGCCTTTGGCGAGAATGCGCTTCCTATAATTTTTTTTTCTCTTTTTCTCCTCTCTAGCTCTGCCACTGTCACTTTTCGGCTGCCGTATTACTCTGCCTATATAGCGGCGCGTAATGCGCGGTTATTTATAGGGCCGGGCGTATTCATCCACTGGCGCTGTGTGGAAGTGACAGGTCGCAGTGCGCCGACGCAGCTATGGTTAGCAAACTTGTTTAGAGAAAGCGCTCTGGCTATTCGTGGGTCTTGCTGTGAATGGATATCTTTTACGAATGCCGACAGTTCGAGGCGCGACCCTTTGAAAGGGAAGAAAAGCACTTGGAAACACGTCCCGAGCCATTGAGAAGTGCGAACTTTCGAACGGCAGTTTGCGTGCTTACTTTCGTGCCCGAAGTTTGTTATGGGATCAGCATTTTTCCTTCTCTACGTATGTCCCGGGAAGAGGTAAAGAGTGCTCATTTCATGGTCGTATAGGCTCTGCCCTCTCGCTTTTGTGTCAGTCAATGTGGTTCATCAGCAGCAGCATTAAGGCATGAGCGCGGTCGAACTAGTCCATACGACCAGAGAAAAAAACAAATACATTGTTTCCTCCTAGATTCTATACCCTGCATTTTTCAAGAGTGTCTTTCTTTATTTCCTTCTTTCTTTCTCTCTTTCTTTCTTTCTTGCTTTCGTTCCTTCTTTCTTTCTTTCTTTCTTCCTTTCTTTCTTTCTTTCTTCCTTTCTTTCTTTCTTTCTCTCCTCCTTTCTTTCTCGCTTTCTTTCTTTCTTTCATCTCCCGTGGATATATAATACTAGCTTTGCGTTCTTTTTTTTTTTTTTTTTTACTCTAGTGACGACCTAAGCGACCGCGCCGTCACTCCTCGACCGACCTATACCCCCGCGCGTCGTGGCCCCCATGGGAGGCCATAGTGTCGAAAATTTCGCCCTGCCCGATCCGTCCGGCAGAGATGGATTGCGTCGTTAAACGAGGATGGATACATAGCTCGTGGCTAACGGCGCGTTATTTCCGCTTCGTTAGGTTGAGTGAAGTACGACTTTTCTTGCAGTGTGGAAAGAACGGCCACTGCCGGCTTGATTGATACACTCACAAACACAACACACACACGTTCTTCGCTTATGGCCGCATATAACCTCCGCATAAAACAGCCCCGTATACGTAGCTCGCTGTAAGTGCCGCAGCTCGCAAGCAGCCGAGGCACGCGACGGCTGCGCCGCGCGTTAGCCCAGTCATGGCTCGTCGCTGCGTTCCGAGTGGTTAACGGGCCGGATGATTTGGCCGTTAACGACTAATGAACGGACGAACCGCACGAGGAGGACTGGCGCGCGCTCCGGCCGCTTCTGCGTAGCCGCTTGTTGCCCAGCTCGCTGGGAAGCGGGGCGCCTCGCGTGTTTGTACCAGCACGCCCCAAATGCCGCCCGGCCCTCTTTGTGCGTAGCGCTGACGACGACGCGGTGGTGCGAGTCTGTTTGTCTAGAGCGAAGTTAATGGCTCGAAAAAATTTTTTTCCACACTGCAGCAGTAGCGAGGGGAGAGAGACAGAGGGGGGGGGGGGTGCAGGGTCAGCCCCGCGGTTTGGCCGCTGTATGCGAAGAATGTTGGTTCCTTCGGGCTAAATTGGACAGCGCGCGCGTGTGTGCAGTACTTGAGAGCAGTGATTGTGGAGCTAAGGGAGGAAAATCTCGGGAATCACTCCCTAAACGCGGCTATTCTCGACCTCCTCCGTCTAGTGGATCGAGTATCTCGCTTCTCTTCGCTGGTGTTTGATGTTAAATCGAGCGCGCTGCTGCGTCGGTGGTCGCTAAACGCGCGCCCAGATTCTATCGTCGGTCCCGCTCTCCGGCTTTTAAGCGGCGCGGGGTGTAGCAGAACTGATTTTTTTTTTCTTTTTTGCTCGGTGGCTGATTGCGTCGTTTGGACTGTATCTTACATCCTCTAGCTGAGGCGTACCAGGAAAAGAAAGAGCAGGGTAAACTGCAGCAGAAAGACGATTTTCTGATTTTTGTCCGCCCTCTACTGTCCAACAAGGGAAGGGAAGACTCGTTCTGTCTATCGTTGTTTTCGTCACTGTGTGGTCAGTAAACCCTTGGATATTTGCCGCTGCCCGAAGTTTTCCTTATTAGGGCCATGCTGTCGATGCTGTTCATGTGCGGTCTGGTGTGACGTCATTTTGTGTCTGGCAATTGAGCGCTCATGCGCTAGCCAACCCTGGCGGAAAAGACAAGGCGGACGGTATGATCGGTTCCGGCACTCGCCAGCCACGGAGAGATGCCGCGTATACAAAGATGAGCGAGCAGCCCTTATGAATGTCGTCCTTGATATCATAGTTCCTCGCTCCAGAAGGTCCGTGCGGACGCTACTCGACTTACATTTTGATTTTCTCTCACTTGCTTTGTATCACACATTCTTATCAAGGAACATTGGCCATGCTGACGCGTGTAACCCGAGAAGCATGTGTATCTGAATATCGTTGTTCATCAACCGTTCCTGCACACTTAAGGCAACGTGAAAGATGTGAATTCCGTGACACCTCTGACAGCATGTTGCGAGGCGTTTTTCAATGCCTAGCCGCGATGGTGCTGGCGCTGAGAGGGACTGACGTGCAGTTGTCTTGTTAGCAGCGAAAGACACCGCGCACAATGAAGTTTTAATGGGTTTTCTCATCAGCGAGGAGGACCCGAGAGAGACCTCGTAGAAGAGTCTCAGTTTCAACTCGATCACGCGCCGTGCACTCGCGATGCGGCTGCTTCCGGAGCCTGTAACGGCTCATACTGTCGGCCACGATTCTGTCACACACTTCCGGCCGTCATGCTGTCATAGCTGTCAATCATCCTGACAGCCACGCTGGGCACCTTGTATATAGATAGCGTCATGCCAACGCGGTTGCCATGGAGACTGCCGCTGCTTTTTACCTCTAAAGCTGGTTTGGTTTGGTTTGTGGGGTTCAACGTCCCAAAGCGACTCAGGCTAAAGCTGTCAGTGAAGAACTTTAGTTAGTTGTAGATAGAGACCGATAGTGATAGTTATAGTTAGTGATAGTGACGTCATCAGTTGGTGACGTCAGCGGCAGTGACGTCATGTCTTGTCATGGGCGATTCAGGCATATTTGAAGCTGGCCCCGCCTTGCGTCCGTGATGCGTCTTTCATTTGGCGCTTCCTCGAATGCCGCACAAAACAATATATGCAGAAGACGCAGTATAAAGCAGGAATCAGCGGCGTTTCAAATTTGTTTACAGGAATGAAAAGAGGGAGGGGTCGGTAAATAAGGGTGGCTGTTCCTGGCCCTACGGGGCTGGGATTGGTAGTTCAACACTGCTTGCGGCGGGGGCTAGCCAGCCACCGAATTTTTATCTGTTGTAGGCCGTCATTGCACCCGCCACCGCTTAGGTGGTGGACGATGGCTGTTGCGGAGCGCGTCTTTCTATCCCTCTTCATTTTCTTTCTTCTCTCTTCTGTCCGCACGAGGCAGCGGACCCGACCGCGGCGGCTGCGTTTCGATGGAGGCGAAACGAAGAGGCGTCCGCGTGCTGTGCGATGTCAGCGCACGTTAAAGGTCCCAGGGGGTCGAAATTACTCCGTAGCCTTCCACTACGGCTCCCCTTTCTCTCTTTCCACTTCCACTCCCACCTTCCTCCCTTCCCTTACGGTGCGGTAGAGGTGTCCACAGGAAACAGGTTTTTATCTGTTGTAGGCCGTCATTGCACATGCCACCGCTGGTGGTGGACGACGGCTGTTGTTGCGGCGCGCGTCTTTCTTTCCCTCTTTCCTTTTCTTTCGTCTCTGTTTTCTCTTCTGTCTGCACGAGGCAGCGGAGGAGGCTCAGCTACAGAGCCAGTAGCAGGCCCGTGCATTTCCTTTTCCTTCTTCCTACAGCCACAACAACAACAGACAGGTGAGGCAGTTACCGTGCCTTTCCTTTCCTCTAAATCAATCAATCAATCAATCAATCAATCAATCAATCAATCAATCAATCAATCAATCAATCAGTCAATCAATCAATCAGGTGCCTCAGCTACAGAGCCAGTAGCAGGCCCGTGCATTTTCTTTCTTCCTGCAGCCACAACAACAACAGGAATAAAAAGGCGCTACATCTGTCGCGCTTCTCCGCCGACACTTTAACCGCCCCTTAAAGGAATGGAAGAAGGTGGGAGTGAAAGAAGAGGTGCCGTAGCCAGTGGAGGGCTTCGGGCCACCGCGAAATAAAGGCTTTCGCCTCATCGTGATTTAGTGGTCCAATGTGCTCGCTATAGAATTTTTTCCTTCTTAATATTACTTTTTTTTTCTTTTTAAATATTCCTTTACACCCTGACAGCTCAAACCGAGTATAGGAGCAGCACCTAGATTTCCTGGGATTTTCTTACTCGCAGGCGGGCTTTGTTGACTGACTTGTAGTGTCGCCCATAGACACTTAATTGCAGGGTACGCATCGACACCTTAAATCGGTCGCTCATCGAAGCCCGCCGTGAGTAAGAAAATCCCCGGAAATTTGGGTGCTGCTGCTATATACTATTCCAGCCAGTAAGCGCCCACCTGCGTGGCTCATGGAGGTTGTTGCTTGCTACCAGCTAGACTAGCCGTGTAATTACTGCCGGTAGTTGCTCCACCGCTTTGACACCTTGGATAAAAAGGTACCTAGACTCAAAAGGCAGTTTTATTTGCCCTTGAAAACGCGACAGTCGATCTTCCCGCGTGGCGTCGAAGTCAACGACAATTGGCGACGCTCACACCGCCACCGAGCCTGACACGATCTCACCGCCCAGCAGCTGCCTTGGGCATAATGCGGCGGTCCCACGGAGAGAGTAAGAAATCTATTGAAACACCTGCTTACCGGCGCCCCTTATCGCCTCAAGAGGCCGTGACGGCTTCCTTTGTTTCAAACTGCGTGCGGGCCCGCACTCAGTTCATCCAGAAGTATATAGTCATCTCAACTTCGCCCCCTTTCATCGCGCCACACGGGTGTCCTCGTCGTTGGGCTGCCGAGTCCGTCTCTGGACGCACAGGAGCGCGAGCAGCCCGATAATTGGCCCTCGCACCTCACAGTGGATGGTGCCGGAAGTGCCGCCTCTCCCATCCCAGTGGCCGCATTGTCCCTTGTCGTCTACGCGAAGCCTTGGCCAAGGAACGGCCACGGACTCTCGCGCTTCTTTTCACGGGCTCCTTCGCGTTCAGCGGTCACAAAGAGAAATAAAACAAGACGGCACCGCGAGCATAGAGCGTGTATATGGCGACGTCGACTAGCGGCTCTCTCTTGGGCATCCCCGCGTCGCTCCGTATCTCTCTGGCCGGTCTCCAAGCCACTGCTCGCGCAGTGCACTTCCGGGCTCGCTGGCCGCGGCCGGCAACGATGCAGTGCCTTGTCTCTCCGGTATGCGTCCATGCTCGTTGTACGGCGCATGCTGTGCCGTTGGCGCTTGCGTGCCTCGCTGTACGGTGAGGTGGTGTGTGTGCTTATATGTGCGCCGGTAGTGAAGGCATTGTTCAGTGCACGCGTGGAGGGTCCTTTTGAGCGGAACCACCGAACTGGCTCGCCGCCGAGCTGATCCGTCCGTATACGCACGAGCTCGAAAGTGTGGCGGGCACGCGTCGTTTGTTGCTCGAGGGCGACACGTGGTCGTTTCTCTTCCATTCACTCTGGACGACGTCGCTGCTGTACGCAAACGAGTGGCTGTGCAAACGACAACGCGTGTGCGGGCCGTTCCGTGGCGGCCTGGACAGTGTGCGTTGTGACAATCTTCTCTGAAGCGGTCGACTGTCGTCTGCGATCCTCGTTCGGTCGTCAGTCCGCATCTTTCGCGAATGAGCGAAACACGCTATGAAGGGAGGGCTCGGTGATATACGTACTTCTCTATCTGCCGGTTCGCTGCCCTGATAATAGGAAACGAAATGAAGTTATAGGGGGCTTAGGAGACGGTCCAAACAACTCGAGCGCGTGAGCAGGCAGAAAAGAAACAAAAGAACAGCGTGCGGTCAACCCTTTCGATTTCAAGCACCAGAGTCTGTGGTGTTGTCGACCGTGCTCATGTTCCTGCATGCGTGCACTGCAGCTGACTATGTGCGCTCCGCACACTGTGCACGTACGTGGTCTTGGCGCGAGAGGGAGCTTGTTGCTTCGCCATTAGGGCGCCTCGAAAAAGCAACGCTGGCCATTGAGGCACCCTATTCGCCATACGAGGGTGCATTGGTTGGGCAACCTTGTTATAGCATGAAAACAGAAAGGGACATGGGAACAACAGAGATAGTTGAATTGCGCTGATACTTCCTGTCCCGCGGCACGTCTGCTTCGTCAGCAATAAGGAAAATTTTGATAAAAATATATTGCAGGTCAGTTGTTCCAATCCCGGTTAGCGGAGCCAAATATTCTTAACACCGTCCGCTGCGTTACAGGTCTGACCGCTGTCGTGGTCGGTCCGTTCATGGGAGGTGGCGGCCAATACCAGGGCGGCCAAATCTGGTGATGGTTTGGCTTGGTTTGTGGGGTTTAGCGTCCCAAAGCGACTCAGGCTATGAGAGACGCCGTAGTGGAGGACTCCGGAAATTTCGACCACCTGGGGTTCTTTAACGTGCACTGACATCGCACAGCACACGGGCGCCTTGCTTTTCGCCTCCATCGAAAAGCGGCCGCAGAGGCCGGGATTCGATCCCACGTCCTTGGGAACAGTAGTCGAGCGCCGTAACCACTGCGCCACCCCGGCGGGGCCAAATCTGGTGAGGGAGTACGTTTGCAGAGGTGCCGGCGTCAGGTCGCACCCAAAATATGTTCATGGAATTTCATAGACGCGCGGATATATTTATTTTTTAATCCTGTGGAGAATTGCACGGTACCGAGATCCGAACCACGGTCCTCTTGCGCACGAGGCGGATGTTCTACCTTTACCGTACGCACTTCGAGCATGAAATAACGGTGCCAGCCTTAAAACCGTGAAGAGGAGGTTAGGCATGGGCAAAAAATAAATAAATAAAGATCAGATATATGCGCTAAAGGACAAGGCGGGAAATGCATATCACTAATATTGACAAGATAGTCAAAGTGACCGAGGAGTTCTATGCTGACATGTACTGCAGACAAAGTAGTCAGGACAATAATGAAATCGGTGTAGTGAAGAACAATTGCAGACGTTCCGCCAGTAAAGAAGGACGAGGTTGAGAAAGGGGCTGTCAAAAGGGGTACATAAGCTGAGGAGCATCAGGACGATGGGGATATCGCGCTAGAAAAACTGGCCGCCTTATATACGCAATGCCTCGTGACATCGACGGTACTGGAATCATAGAAGAACTGTAACGTTATCTTAATTCATAAGAAAGGGGACGCAGAGGACTTGAAAAAATTGCTGCGGCTTAGCTCGCGGCTAACCCCGGTTATGCAAGTGAATTATTTATTTTGCATGGTTATGCTGTGTTGCTAAGGGCTTGTATAGAACCTAGTTTAAAGAGTGGAAGCTCGATTAAGCATGGTCAGACACGGATTGCTGTGGTATAACGCCTCCATGACTAACTGCGAATGTCAAAGAAACTCAGCCGAAGCAATGGTTCCAGCGACTCCTCCATGTCTGTTTTTGTGAACCTCAAGGACATCGGACCGTAGCCAGATCTAGACGACGCCATCATTGAAGGACTCTTACGAGTTACGACACGAAGGTGTCGAGGGAGGAGGAGGAGGAAGATGAGGAGGAAAGGAAGGGAGGTTAACCCGTAAAAGCAACCGGTTTGCTACCCTACACTGGGGGAACGGGGTGAGTGGATATAAAAGTTGTGAGAGAGGGATGGTTGAAGTTAGTACAGTCACATCACAGACATGCCGCATCACATCACGCCACAGTCACATCACTTAACATAACAGCAAACTCATGGTCTTTCTATTAGGCCTGTGCTTTTCATAAAGCGGAGCAGTGCCTGGGAGGCCTTCACCGCAGACGATCGCCGTGGCCAGGGACCTAAAATCTTAATTTCAGTCAATGGGCGTCCATCGAGATGCTCCAGCGTACGGCACAGACACTGTCTTTCCTCACTCTATATGGGGCACTCACAAAGAATGTGACCTATAGACTCGTCGCACCCACAGTTTGTACATGCAGGGCAATTTGCCATGCCTATCATAAAAGAATACGAGTTTGTGAATGCTACACCAACCCACAGGCAAAGGTGTCGAGGGCATTTTGAAAAGAGAGGAGTCAGATGGGTAGCGATGGAAGAAAGGGACATTCAGGGGACTATACTAAGGTCAATTATGTATAGCGTTGCGTCAGGCGATGTATAGCTATGGAGATATGTATCGGTACGGATCAGGTTTGGCAGGTGTGTGAAGTAGAAGAAACCGGGAGCAGCAGCATCAGGAGAATAAGCGAGCACCACCGGCTTCTCGCGCCGCCCCTGAGGTCAAATTCTCGGAGCCGATGACCTTGGCTTGACGAGGCCAGTAAAGCGTTTGCATTAAAATTACAGATCAATCAACTTACTGTCCGTTACGTACGAAGGTAATCTCTAATAGAATCAGGGCAAACCTCGACTTCAATCAAGCAGGTTCTCGGAAAGGGTACATCTACTAATGATCAGATCCATACTGTCAATCAGATGATAGAAAAATGCTCTGAATATAACAATTCAACCCCTCCACATATAGCATTCATTGATTACGAAAAACCATTTGGCTCTGTCGAGGCACCGACAGTCACGCTGGCGTTGTGAAAATCAGTGCGTAGATGAGCCGTATGTGAAAGTACTGTATAGTACTTGGTGGCTGTGTTCTCTATGAAGCAAGTAATAAAATTACCATAAAGAAAGGTGTTAGGCAAGGAGAATCGATCTCACCCTGTGCTATTGAGGAAAAATTCAGAGACTCACAATGGGAGCAGTTAGGGATAAGGGTAGATGGCGAATACCTCAGTAATAAGTTCGCTGATGAAATTGCCTTGCTAAGCAACTCGGGGGATGAATTACAAAGAACGATTGATGACCTAGACAGGAAAGGCAGAATTGTAGGCCTCAAGGTCAATATGCAGAAGACTAAGGTGATGTTCAACAGCCTCGGAAAGGAACAGCAGTTTGCAATAGGTAGAGAAGCATTGGAAGTGGTAGGCGAATATGTCTACTTAGGACAGGTGGTAACCGCAGATCCGGACCACGAAAAGGAAATAACAAGAAGAATACGATTGGGATGGAGCGCATTTGGCAAGCACTCGCAGATTATGACTAGCAGCTTACCGGTATCGCTCAAGAGGAAAGTATACAGCAGTTGCATCTTGCCTGTACTCACCTATGGGGCTGAAACGTGGCGGCTAACGAAAAGGGTTCTATAATTAAGTTGAGGAGAACGCATATAGCTATGGAACATTAAGTGGTAGGTGTAACTTTAAGTGATAGTAAGCGTGCAGAGTGGCTCAGAGAAGATAACTCGAGTTAATGACATTCCAGTGGAAATCAAGAAGAATAAACAGGCATGGGCAGGGCATGTAGTGCGAAGAGCATAACCGATGGTCGGTAAGGGTAGCAAATTTGCTTCCAAGGGAAGGAAAGTGTAGCAGGATATGGCATAAAGTTAGTTGGGCGGATGGTGTTAAGAAATTCGTAGGAGTCAAGTGGATGCAGCTAGCACAGGACCGTGTTAGTTGGAGTAATATGTGAAAGCCATTCGCCTTGCAGTGAGTATAGTTTGGCTGCTGCTGCTGCGGATAACGGTATTGCGATACTCGGTATGTTCCGACGCGGCCCCTTGGTGGTTGGACACTACACTGCCCATCCTGCGCCTCTCGCGTTTCGATGGAGGCGACACGCCCAAGACACCTGTGTACTATGTGATGTCCATGCAGGTTAAAGAACGCCAATCTGGTGTCCGAAAATATTATGGACCGCTTCGGCAAGGCGTCCCGTAGCCCATGATGCTCGTACAATATAATACGACACTGTAACGTGCCATAGCGCCGTACCATACCATACTGTACCCATACCGTACCGTACCGTACCGTGCCGTACCATGACAAGTTGATACTAAAAATCAGAATTTATCTGACAGATTTATGAGAGGCCATGATATATATATGTTTGTTTGTTTGTTTACTCTCGATGTGGTGTGTTACATTTGTGTGCTGTGTCATGTGCGGAGTGGCTATTAGCTATAATGGTAGAGTTGTGAATGTGGGTCAGCGACGCAGTTGTCGGATGACAAAAAAAAAAAAAAAAGTTCCTCTTTCTGGTTTCTGAGTTATCTTCCACACATAGCATTTGAGGAGGAGTGTGGGTGACTGATCTCAAAATTGACAAGTACCGGTGCGCACAAGAGTAAACGGAGCACGCGATTTTCTCCTAAACTTTTTCACGCGTTGCATAATTAAAACTGGCAGTCGTGGTATATGCGATCAGGTACTAAACGCTATATATAGCACCCTTTTATTGGACAAATATTGTTCTTATCTCCAGTGCAGAAGGCGTGCTCCATTTATTTTTGTCCGCACATGTAGCGTTGCGCCGCCTCGTCCGAAGACGATAGAAAATGCGGTACTACCCAAAAAGCAAGGGGCAGAAAGGATTCTCACTTCCGCCCCTCTCTCAACAGGGCCTTTACAGTATCGAGGTTTCGAAGTGCGGCTTCGAGATCGCAGCGGTGGAC
>JAJIZL010021208.1:54261-80451 GCA_023969395.1 Amblyomma maculatum | reverse complement strand
GCAGCGGCGGCAGCTCGTGGAATCACCTGCTTATCGAGGAATCCTGCCTTTTACAGGTTGGTGTACAAAGCACTGTTATTATTGCATCAACAATTATCCAACAATGTTGCTGCCGCTGCCATAGCGTCACCCTGCAATTGTTCCTTTCGTGATTGGTTTGCTGTAATGCTTTTTTCCCCTAAAATTTTCAGCTATGTCTTATAATTGCCTCTCATGTCAGTTTCCCATTGATTTGGATGAAGGATCGGGTTCAGTGCAATGCTCAGAATGCTCGAGCGAGAACCACTTTGGCAAGTGCGCTGGCGTAACCGAGAAATCCTTTAAGGGAAAAACCGAGCCCGCCAAGGCTAATTGGAGATGCCCAACGTGCAGAAGCTCTGCGACAAGAGTTCAAAGCGAAGTTGAAATCGATGTTCTGATGGCCATTAATGAAAAGCTCGAAAGCTTGCTTGCACTTTTTGAAAAAATTAGTGACATGGAAAAATCTGTTCAGTTCATGTCACGAACGTTCGGTGAACTTGAGCAGAAAATAAGAAGACAGGACACAGAAATAAAGGCGCTCAGAGAGCGGGTGGCAGAATTGGAAGAGACGGACTTAGCTCACGCTACAGTACAAGTTGATCTTGAGCAACAAATAAATGACCTAGAAATTCGCAGTAGGCGGCTTAATCTAGAAGTGCATGGTGTTTCTGTTGTCGTGGGCGAAAACCTGTTATCATCTCTGAATCAGATTGCCGACACGCTTCAAGTGCCTCAGTTCACTGATGCAGGCGTCGCACTGGCTCACCGCCCGCCAGCCAGGCGAGATAAAATCCCCGGAATTATTATCCGGTTTACCAAGCAGCAGACAAAGGACGGATGGCTTCAGAAAAGGAACGCGCTCAAAGACAGTGAATCAAACGTTTTCATTCAGGAAAACCTAACTCGCTACCACAGAGAACTTCTTCGGGACGCGAAGGATAAGGCAAAGGAAAAAGGCTATGCTTTTCTCTGGTACGTGAACGGAAAATTTCTGGTTCGAAAGACCAGTGGTGCAGTTGCCATCGTTATTAAGACCAACGCTGACCTTGATGGCCTGTAACTGACGCATTGGTCGTTCTAATTTGTTGGAAAAAAAAAGCGATGGATGACACTCGCTATTATTTGCCCAGTGATGTGGATCAAGTGGTGTCAGATTTTCCGGCAATCTCTTACAAATGTATTCACCTGAATACTAGGTCAGTGAAAAATAAAGTATTCTGCCTGGAAGAATTTTTTGCTAGTTTTTCCTTTGAATTTTCCGCAATAATGTTAACCGAGACGTGGAGCACAAGTGACTGTGATGTTTTCAGGTTGAAGAATTATACGACGTGTAATGCAAACAGACATGTTCGCGGAGGTGGTGTTGCACTATTGCTTCAGGACGACGTTGAAGGCGAATTACTTGAAGCATACACTTTAATTACCCTAGATTATGAAATTATTGAAGTTTCTACACAAAGTGCTGTGTTCTCTGTGTTATCGCCCTCCTAACGGTAATATTGCATAATTTTTAGTTTTATGATATGTTCCTGGCTTTTGTTGTTCAGTATCACAATAAGAAAACCTTAATAGCTTGTGGTGACTAATATTCACTTAGGTAATCCAAACCCATCTGCTAGAGATTTTAATATGACTGTTATGTCTAATGGCTTTGTTAACCTGATCAATACGCCAACCAGAGTCACAAGCGAAGGCCATTCAGTTCTCTATTTAATTATTACTAACTCTATGCAGCTGAATGTTTTTTTCTTGTGTTTTATCTTGTTGTGTTAGTGATCATCTTCCTTTGTTTGCTTGCATTGAGAAGGCTAGTACAATAGGAAGTAAGTCCGCATCAATCACATACCAAGCTATTACAGAATCATGATTGAAATCCTTTAGTGATGCACTCATGAAAGTAGATTGGAGTAAGATAGCTGAACTTCATGACGCAAATGTTGCCTATAATACGTTTGACGATTGCTTTAAACAGATATATCACGACTGCTTTCCTCTTGTAACACGTGTGAAAAGTCGCAGAATCCGCAAGCCATGGGCAACGTCAGAGCTTCGCAGAGAAATACAAATGAAAGACAAGCTGTATAGGAAATTTTTGAGCAGCCAGAAGGTTTAGGACCTTGCGGTATTTAGGAAATATAGGAATAAACTAACTAAAAAACTGCTGTCTGCACGAACAGCCTATTACGTGTCGTTTCTAGAGGTTAAGAATGCTCGTCATGGTGTACTATGGTCGAGATTGAATACACTTCTGCAGCTGGACAGTTCACGCACTGCATTAACAAAATTAAATATTGGAAAGGAAGTTTCTGGTGTTGAACTGGCTAATATATTCAATACTTTTTTTACCGAGCTTGGCTACTCGTGCTGCCGGATCTGACGCTTGCAAATATGTTCGAATTCAGAATGATGAAACAATTTTTCTGCACCCAGTCCCGGTAGGCGAAGTAGTGCCGGTGATAACAAATCTTAACAATAGCAGTAGCTGTGGCATTGATGATATCTAAATACGGCCAGTCAAGCATGTAGTTGATGTAATTGCTCCCATACTTGCTCACCTCTTTAACATGTGTTTAGAAACTGGAGTTTTTCCGGTAATAGTGCAATTAGCAAACGTTGTTCTTTACAAAAAGGAGATCGCAACGCCCTCGCCAACTACAGACCAATCTCTATTTTTGCCAGTGTTTTCGAAAGCCTTTGAGAAAATTCTTCATCTAAAAATGTCAAATTTCATCCATAAATTTAACTTGCTAACACCATTTCAGTTTGGCTCCTGCAAAAGCAAATCAACTGAACTTGCATTACTCCAACAAAAGGAATATATAATAAAGCAACTAGAAAACAAAGCTATTCTCATTGGTGTATTTGTGGACTTCTCAAAGGCTTTTGACCTGGTAAATCATAAAACCTTACTAAATACATTACACTGCTATGGTATCCAAGAGAAAGCGCTCTCACTGTTAAGTTTCTATTTGTCGTTTAGACAGCAAGTGGTGTTCATAAATGGCACACGGTCTGAACCGAAGCCGCTCTTCTGCGGTGTCCCTCAAGGCAGTACGCTAGGGTCTCTGCTCTTCAATATTTATTTAACGATATTGTCAACATTAGCGATAATGCGAAGTTTTTCATCTATGCCGACGATACGAGCGTATGTTTTTCGGGTGCAAATTTTCATGAACTTATCAAACAATGTAATGCCACAAGGAAAGCTCTTGAGATCTGGTCTGCAGTTAACCTGATGCAAATAAACGAGACCAAAGCTGTCATATTTAGGCAAAAAACAAAAAAAAAAAAACAAAAAAAAAAAGTTATCCCACCGCACGATAATATTATATTAACCTCGGGGCTGTAGAAATAGTTGAACAGTTTAAATGCCTCGGGGTTATATTTTCTGCCAGTATGTCACGGGATTATCATGTCAATTATATCTTGAAAAAAAAAATAGCTCAAATCACTGGTGTTATAGGCCGTCTAAAATACATACTTCCCACAAAAACTTGGATTCTGGTATACAATTCAATATTGAACTCGCATTTGAACTATTGCCAGTTAGTGTGGGGTACTGCAACATTCACTAACCTTGAACGTATTCATTTAATGCAAAAACGATATCTCCGAATTTGGAGCCGGCACGCTTGCCGACATGCAGCTTACATCGCTTCTGTTGCTGCAGGTTGCTGGCGCCCTTGCAGCGGAGCTTGTTGGGTCGACCGAAGAGGAACGTCGGCTGTTCTGGGTCTCCCTTCGTCTGCAGCATTGCCGTGGGTGGAAATGACAGCCGGCGGAACGATTCATTCGACCATTATCAGCAACGTACTGCTACGGAACGGGACTATCTACAGGGACCGTCATCAACTTCAACCTACGGAAGCCACGTGACACGGACCAACCGTACTTAAACGAGCGACACACTGGCTACGTGGGATTTGGAGCCGGCATGCTTGCCGCTTCTGTCGCTGCAGGTTAGTCGTAATTATCCAACTCTGCTTTGTAGATTATTGATTGCTCTGCCGGCTCCACGTCCCGCATGTGCTGTGTCTGTTTGTCGTAAACGAACATCGATAAGGCTTTGTAGCAAACGTTTTCGTCTTTTTGCGCATAGGGCTCTTTACCTAGCACTGCTATTACTGCTTTCAGGCGATGTTGAGTTAAATCCCGGCCCACTGGATGCCAGGGAGCTAGAACTACTTAAAGGTTTGCAAGAAGGTCAAACTGCAATATTGAGTAAATTAGAGAGCATTGACACTAGGCTAGCAAAGCATGAAGCAATAATGGCAGAAATTAACAACAAACTGCGAGTGACAGACGGCCAGATTGCAATGCTACACGATACAGTAAGCAAACAAGAGAGCACCATCACAAACATAACAAAAGAAGTTAGAAGACTGCATGAAAAACACGTCGACTCAGAAAACAGAAGCCGTCGAAATAGCCTAGTCTTTTATGGCATCGACGATGAATCTGAGACGTGGGAACAGTCCTAAGATTTGCTCAAAAGTGTTTGTAAAGAAAATTTAGGTTTAGAATTGCACTCAGTAGAAAGAGCGCACCGTATAGGTCGCTATCACGAGCAGAAGAAAAGGCCGATTATTTTCAATTTCGCCTCCTACAAAGAAAAATCCAATGCTCTTTCCAGTGCTAATAAGTTCAAAGGAACTTCATACAGCGTTGACCAAGACTACTCATCCGAAACAACAGATATTCAGAAACGGTTTTGGGAATATGCCAAGGCCAATAAAGCGGGAGAAAACAGTCGCGTCAAATCAAGCGCCGATAAAGTAGTTGTAGGTGGCAAGATGTTTAGGTGGGACAAAGAGAAGAAAGAAGTTGTCCCATTCATCAAAAATAAATGGCAAAGACACAGGAAAAGAGGGCGTGGCAAATTTGATTTGACTGCGATAACAGTCAATTGTAGAAGCGTCATAAACAAAGTTGACGACCTTGCTGCTCTTATCAGTTCTGTACAAGCCAATTTAGTCTTTGGGACCGAATCGTGGCTGGATTCTTCTATCAAAGACAGTGAAGTGTTTCCGCATGACTTCGTTGCTTATCGGAAAGATAGGTCTCGTATGGGTGGTGGCGTCTTTTCCCTAGTTAGCCGCTCTTTACTCATCTGAACTAGATATGGGCCACGACGATGTAGAATCCGTATGGTGTAAAGTAACAATGTCAGACTATTCATCGTTTGCCGCCGGAGTGTTCTACTGGCCCCCAAACTCGTCTATCACCACGCTGCAGATTTTACAAGAAATGATTTCCGAAGCCTCTTGCCATACTTTGCAGGTGACTTTGCCCGACTTGAAATGGCATGACGGAGCTTGTGAGTATGCAGATGGTGGAAGCTTAAACTTGGAAATGAAAAGTATTGTAGATTCATTCGGTTTAACGCAGTATGTGACTGAACCTACTCGTGGAACTAATATATTGGACTTATTTTTATGTAACTCGCCAAATATGATAAAGCTTGTGAATGTCATTCCGGGAATAAGTGACCACCATTCTGTAGTCGCAAGTATTAAAACTAAAAGTAGCAAACAAACAAAACACGTGACCAGGAAAGTGTACCAATATGATAAAGGGGATTATGCCAGCCTGTCAAGGAAGCTTTTTGATTATTTACCGGTCTTTGAATGCCTCTCTGATGATTGTGACGTTCATGAATTATGGATTAATTTTAAAGAAAACTAAAGGAACTTAGCGATGCCTAGATTCCCAGTGTCGAACATACCGCACATAAACCGCATATGAAACCATGGGTGACTACGCGTATCTTAAAAATAGTTAGGAAACGATATTTAAAAATTATCAGAAAACTAAAAGCATTCGTCACTTTGAAAATTTGCGTGCTGCAACCTCTGAGTGCAAACGGAATATAAAGGGTGCAGAGGAACGCTATTTTGAAAAACTTGGCAGAGAAGTAAAATTGAATGCCAAGGCTTCCTGGAAGTACATGAAAGGATACGGAGCAGATCCAACGGAAATCAGCGAAATAGTTTTTAATAATGAGGCGTTATTAGATGATACTGAACTTGCTTGAATAACTACTTCCGGTCGGTACACTTACCAAAGCACAGCTGCAGTCCTTTACATCAAATAAGTGCTGTTCAGGCTATGAAACCAGTAGAGCTATATCTGTGAATGGAATCAGAGCACTAATAAATAAAGTTACGATAATAAGGCAAGCTGACAAGATGGCATTTCTCCTCGAATTCGTAAACATTGTGCTTAACCTATTTCTCTTTATCTCTATGTAATCTACAACAAGTCGCTATCTTGCGGTGCCCTTCCAGACGATTGGAAAATTGCACACATTGTTCCCGTTCATAAGGGGGGGTCAAAAAAAGAAGTCGCTAACTATAGGCCTATCTCACTTACCTTCATACCGTACAAAGAAATAGAACACATTTTATATAAAGAGATAATAACACACTTATCGGCAAACAACTTACTGGCTTCAGAACAACATGGGTTCCGTAAGGGCTTATCTTGCACAACACAACTTATTGAATTTTATCATGACCTTGTATTTATTCTTGACAGGGGTGGTCAAATCGATTGCATTTTCCTGGATTTTCATAACGCATTTGATACTGTTTCGCACCCATTGCTTTTAAGAAAACTTGCTGCATTAAATATTAATCCTACAATACTTGCCTGGATCGAAAGTTATTTATCTTCCCGCCGACAGTGCGTGGTATTAAATGTAATGAAATCTAGTTTTGTAGATATAACATCAGGTGTCCCACAGGGCTCAGTTTTAGACCACTTTTGTTCTTAATATATATAAATGACATTTGTTCCGGAATCAATTCCAGTATACGGTTGTTTGCCGATGATTGTGTTTTATATAGACAAATTATAAATCGAGACAACGTTGCCCAGTTACAAAGTGACTTATGTGTTCTTGAATGGTGTTCTAAATGGAAAATGAAGTTAAATCCTAAAAAAGTGTTCATGTTACTTTTGCACGTAAAAAACGTAAGTTAGCCTCAGAGTATAGCATCAGCGGTATTGTAGTGACACAAAGCGAGGCGCACAAATACTTAGGTGCGACACTTACAGCCGACTGTTCATGGAAAACACATGTGGATATCGTAGTTGCAAAAGCCGCCAGGACCTTAAACTTTATACAGCGAAATCTGAAGCACGTCCCGCCTTGTCTGAAATCAACAGCCTACTTAACGTACGTTCGACCACTGCTCGAATACGCTTGTGCCGTATGGGGCCCTTGGCAAACAACACTGAGCAATAAACTTGAAAACATTAAAAATAGAGCAGCACGGTTTGTCATGTGTCTGTACTCGAGAACTGATAGCTGCACCGCCATGAAAAATGAATTAGGATGGGAAGCCCTCTCCTCACGAAGAAGGAAATTACGACTTAAACTGTTGTACCAAATATACCACAACAAAACAGGCATTCGAAAGGAAATATACTTACATAGGCCACATTATGTCTCTGCTCGCACAGATCATTGTTTTAAAATTTTGGAATACAGTGCCAGAACATGTATGCCAGTTCCTTTTTTGTTCGATCCATCAGTTAATGGAATCGGCTTTCAGGTCATCAAGTGTTCTCCATAAATGATGTTTTTTTTTCCACTCTGTAACCCCCCTGCTGTAGCGACCTCGGGCTAAGCGGGGTAATCATTGAATAAAGAATAAAAAGGAAAATATAGTTTAAAGTCGAGTTTGACGGAATCCCGTCTAGTCGGGATGGGACATGACGAAAATTAAACGGCACCGACCAAAATAAGAATGATGGAATAACGTTTCAGCTCCCACACGGGAGCCTTGTTCGCAATGAGGCGAAATGGGGAACCGTTGCCTTAAATGCGGCGCATCACAGAACCCAGACATCTTGCGTATACAGGGGGCAGATTAACATGATTACGGTTTAGCGTATTTGCTGTTGTCTGAATGATCAGCGACTCAAGATAGAGCCGTGATGCTCTGTTCCTTTCTTTCGCTATCACACGGGCCTGTGCCCAGTCAATATTGTGTTTGGCAGATACCGAATGTTCGGCCAGCGCGTTCGAAGCCACCAGCCGTTTCCTCACGTCGTTTCGATGATCGCGCAATCTTCTTTCAAAATCCCCTGACTCGCCAATGTACACAGCTGCGCAGTCGGCACATGGATTGCGTATACGACGCCTAGGAACTTTTCCTTTCTGAGTGGGTCCTTCACTTGCACCAATTCTCCCCTGAGCTTGTGGGCTGGCACATGCGCAGTCTGCACGTCGTAGCGACGTAGTATGCGTACCAGCGTTTCACTAACGCCTGGGACATATGGAATCGATGCCCGCTTTCGGGTGCCTGGGATCCGATGCAGCGCAGGGCGTGCAAGCTGGCGTTCCACTTAGTCAGTAAAATGTCCAGGTTAGCCGCAAGCAGACAAATCATGGCGTATGTGCAAGGTGTCAGCACAATTACGGAGGAGCGAGGCAACCACGGAACCCTTTGGGAAACAGGGTGAACAGAAGTGAAATGAAGGCAGTGGCCGGTGTGCCTTGGTTTTCTGTATACTTTGAAGGTTAGTGCTGACGGTTCACGGGAGACCAGTACATCCAGGAATGGGAGGCGGCCATTGACTTCTTCTTCAACGGTAAACTGTATTGCTGGTTCCATACTGTTAAGGTGTAGCCTAAAAGCGTCCAGCCTTTCTTTCTTCAAGACACAAAAGCAATCGTCCACATATCTCAGAAAAACTTTGCAGGCACTCGTGAACGATGCTAGAGCCCGAGTCTCGAGGTTTTCCATTGTCAAACTGGCCACCGTGACTGAAATCGATGCCCCCATTGCGGCTCCGTTAACCTGCTTTTACGGTACTTGCTCAAAAGTGAATTAGGTGTTTGAGAGGCAGAAGCGAAGTCTAGCCAAATCCTGTACTGCGAAGGGAGACCTTTCTGCAGCGTGCGGTCAGTTTCGAGGGCGGAGGTGCAGACATCCACGGCAAGGTCTATCGGCGCGCTTGTAAACAGGGACCTTGCATCAAACGAGAAGAGTGTCTTGAAGAAAGAAACGCTGGACGCTTTTAGGCTACACCTTAACAGCATGGAACCAGCAATACAGTTTACCGTTGAAGAAGTCAATGGCCGCCTCCCATTCCGGAATGTACTGGTCTCCCGTGAACCGTCAGGACTAACCTTCGTATACGGAAAAACAACGCACACCGGTCACTACCTTCATTTCACTTCTGTTCACCCTGTTTCCCAAAAGCGTTCCGTGGTTGCCTCGCTCTTCCGTCGAAACGAAAGAATATGCACAAAAAGAGAAGATAAGTGTGCTGACACCTTGCACATACGCCATGATTTATCTGCTTGCGGCTACCCTGCACATTTTATTGACTCAGTGGAACGCCAGCTTGCACGTCCTGCGCTGCATCGGACCCCAGGTACCCGAAAGCGGGCATCGATTCCATATGTCCCAGGCGTTCGTGAAACGCTGTCACGCATACTACGTCGCTGCGACGTGCAGACTGCGCATGTGCCAGCCCACAAGCTCATGGGGAAATTGGTGCAAGTGAAGGACCCACTCAGAAAGGAAAAGTTCCCAGGCGTCGTATACGCAATCCCATGTGTCGACTGCGCAGCTGTGTACATTGGCGAGTCAGGGAATTTTGAAAGAAGATTGGGCAATCATCAAAACGACGTGAGGAAACGGCGGGTGGCGTCGAACGCGCTGGCGGAACATTCGGTATCTGCCAAACACAATATTGACTGGGCACAGGCCCGTGTGATAGCGAAAGAAAGGAACAGGGCATCACGGCTCTATCCTGAGTCGCTGATCATTCAGACGACAGCAAATGCGCTAAACCGTAATCATGTTAATCTGCCCCCTGTATACGCAAGATGTCTGGGTTCTGTGATGCGCCGTATTTAAGATAACGGTCCCCGTTTCGCCTCATTGTGAACAAGGCTCCCGTGTTGGAGCCGAAACGTCATTCCATCATTCTTCTTTTGGTCGGTGCCTTTTATTTTTCGTTACATATAATTTACCGTTCCGACATCTAACTGCAGCTTTCTTTTGTCATTCCTGAGTTATTAAAGCACATAATCTTTATAAGTATCGCCTCAGTGTTAATTTTAACAGAAATCAGTAATAATGTAACAAATCTTACGAATTTAGCAGAACTAAGGAAAAAAGAATCAGTCTATCCAACAAGACGTGGCGAAAAATAAACAGTGCAACACCTCGACTAAATCTTGGTAGGAAATGCCTTCAATGCACTCTTCCATCTCTTCTAAATAGGTATATCCACATTAACCTCGTTTTTTTTTGTTTTGTTTTTCACTTGGTGAACTACATAATTTGTTTTTGAATAACATGGTTTAAGTTTCATTATGTATACATATTGCTGTTTCGTGTATTCTCTGGAGTTTCCTTGATGTGCTTGTTTTTTTAAATTGTATAAACTCTTGTGTTGCCTTCCTGCTAATAATTAGGATTGTAGACTCGTCAAGCTGCCCAAGGGCAGCTTTTTTCTACGATTCCTCCATCTGTAGTGTTAGATAGGAAATAAACTTTGACTTTGACTTAATCACAATAAAGTAGTATACCCGCCATCCGCAAATTCCACTGCACATCTAGATGCTTTTTTCATTCAGACAGCAAGGGACTGGAATCGCCTTGCTGCCGACGCAGTTCATCACGCTCATCCAGCATACTTCAAAGCATTCATTGAAAGACTCGCCAGTGAACTGCAACCGCCCTCAAATGCCCCCATAGGGGCATTCGAGGTATAAATAAATAAATATGAAAAGGTATTTATTCCCTTTCTATGGGCTCTAAAAGCGCGCATTGAATGCAATTACACTGATGATCTGAAAAATAATCAGCTCTAACTCTCCACTTTCATTCACTCTTTTTGCCCAAACATCGTGTAACATTAGGCAAGTATTGAACTGCATTTTTAACCTCCCCAAATGTAGACATGTATCTAGTGAACGCCTGGTAGAGTTCAATGTAGTTAAAATATAGAATGAGACACGGGAATTGTGGAGTTTTATGCGAGTTAGGGTGACATGATGCAAAGATTGAATTATCCACATTTGAAAGCATATGAAAATTTACTGCGTCTCTGCCTGACTGATTAGGAATAACGGGTCTACAATAGTTTTTGCGAGAAAACATTTCTAAGCACAAAAGTTTGTTCCCGAATAGACGCACTCCTGCTCTTACGCGCGCTCCTTCTAAATCTTTTGGAGGAATTTTTTTATTAAGTTATTACATTGAAACTTCATTGCATGTGCGCTTCCGAGGATTTTGCGCAGCGGAAATTGGACTGATCCAATGAGTAGGGCATGCTTTAAACCAAACATTTCGCTCTATGCATCACCGTACGCTAATATATGAGGTAATAAGGGGGTATGAGCGTTAAATCGATAAGTCATTAAATTATTACTACCTCCCACCGAGAAAAACGAAAGCTAACGTTTGAAAGGCTTTGCAGAAAACGGGTTTCATCACATGTACGATGAGTGTTAAGCCCTGCGAAAAAGATTCATTAGATGTGCTGCGTCTACCAGCCGTACCATCAAACACGTTATTAATACTCTTATTTCCTTGTGAGACATTTTCGAAAAGAGATATTTCTGAGACGGAAAGAATAGCTACGGGCACTGTGCAGAAATCATAAAATTGCTTTAAAACGCTTCAGACATCACATTAGTGAATCATACGTTGACAATCAAATTGGCCGATAATATGAGCCTGACGTAGGTCAGTGCTTTCGAAGCAGTCGGAAGCTTCTGAAAGAATCTACAGCCCACGCCACGTACCTAGGAGCACCAAACAGGAGGCCCCTTTAAAACAACTTTTATTGCAAAATATGACACATTTTGAAGCAAATTTTATTAGGTCTGTAAAGCAGGTTTATTGCCGCAAGTAGCTTATCAAGTAGTTCCTAAAGAATCAAAAACCCCTGAAAAAAGAAATCTGTTCGGCGCATGTTACCCGAAGCAGCGATTTTCATGAAATAAAAAAGTTTCAGCTGTCCAATTCTCGCAGCTGCCGGCAGAATAAATATTACCATACTTCATCATCGCTAAAATATTTTTCAGAATATTCTAATTGCTTAGTATACAATGCAGAATGTAGCATTACACCAGTAGTAGCGTTAAATATATGCTGTTATTCCTAGCATGATAACTCTTCTTTATTCGACGATCATATTGTACATGATGTCAGGGGGCCCGGAGTAAAATCTGCCCGTTGGCAGCTTGACAAAGCACCGGACCCCCTACGCTTTCTTGGCAGCAGCAAGGAACATCAAAATGAACAGTTGGCGAGCGGCGGTGGCAGCACCGCGCGCAGCATTCAGAGAACACGCGCGGTCGCCGCCACGGAGGAAAAGGGGGGCTGAGCTGGGGGCTGAGAGGGGGGCGGAGCTGGCTACGAGGCCGACGCCGACGACGACGACGACGCGAAACGCAGGAACGGGCGCCAAAGAGCTGCGCTCTAAAAGACACGGACCTAGAATACCTCATTGGGGAACACCAGAAAAGAAAGGCCGCATTTCGGATGTGAACCCTTGTAATGTTACTTGATTACTGCGAAGCTGTTGATATGATTTGGTCAGGGAGACTGCGTGCCCACGAAAGCCGCATTGTTCAAGATTACGGAGTAGCAAGTTGTGGTTTATTAGATCAAATGCTTTCATGAAATCAATATATATTCCAATCATTTCTGCTTGCTCAAGCTCACCCTGCTCCGAAGAGATCTCAACAAAGTAAATGCAATGATACGTGCAGCTTACAAGAACGCGTTACGTCTCCCACCATACACCTCCAACGCCACATTGGAAGCTCTTGGACTGCACAACACATTTGAAGAAATTCAAGAGGCTGTCCTCCTGTCCCAGAGGGAACGCCTTCTGTCAACTGAGATAGACCGGCTCATTCTCGAGCGCGTTGGCTATCCTTCGTATACCTACAAGCTACCCAGTCAACGACTAACATTCCTGTTTCGTGCTGGGCAAGAATATATGTGGCCCCGCTCCTAAAGAACAGGCAGAAGACACGCCCGAGTGAATTATCTTAAGCGTGCAGTGGAACGCAGTCTGAAAAATGACTATGTGGATGTCTCTCTATACGAGCATACATCGAACGCAGCAGCAGCCGTGGTGGTGGGCTCTTTTTACACAGAAGCCTCCAGCATGTCCATCCCGCACTGTACTATCACAGAGGCGGAAGTGGCGGCGATCGTGCTGGGCATTACCTACGGAGACTCTACCAATCGAGAGCTTCACGTAATCACTGACTCACAAACGGCTTGTCGGCTCCTTCTTGCAGGCAGAATACCTACTAAATTAGCTCGCTTCACAACTAACCCATTGGCTACAAAGTCACTGCTCAAACGTCAGATCACTTGAGTTCCGGGGCACTTCGGGTTGGAAGGTAATGAGGTCGTGGATAGGTTAGCTCGAGGTCACACAAACCGAGCGGACACCATCCCCGATCTCATAACTAGCATTCCTGTCCCCGCGGCTTACGGCGCGCGACTTAAGTACCTACGAGAACAACGTGGGATTTATCCCCCTCCACACAAGGGGCTAAATGCACAGGAAACGCGGGAATGAAGACTGCTCAAAACCAACACTTACCCCAACCTACATCAATACAGCCTAATTTTCCCAGAACACTACACAGACATATGCCCTTGGTGCAACGACCAGCCCATCGCCTACCACGTCACATGGGGGTGCACAGGCCCCAAACCTGCAGACATAAGCATGCACCATTCGGAGGCGCAGTGGGAGGCCACTCTGCAATGCTCTGATCTAGAGACCCAGCGTAGGCTGGTAACTCAGGCAAGAGCGGCAGCCCAGGCCACTGGGTCTTGAAATGAAGACTCCACTCACTGCCCCTCCCCCTTTTTTCTTTTTCTTTTTAAATAAAGTTTTCTCTCTCTTTCTGGGCTAGGAGCTGGCGGAGGAAAGAAGACGAAGAAGGAAAAGAATAACAGAAATAAGTGGAAGAAAAAGAAAAAGTTGTGTGGGCGGTAACAAAATTTCGGCCGTATTTGTATGGTCGGCCGTTTAGAGTGGTCAGCGACCACCACTCACTCTGTTGGTTAGCGAACCTTAAAGATCCTTCAGGCAGGTTAGCCCGCTGGAGTCTCCGCTTACAGGAGCTCGACGTCACTGTTGTGTACAAGTCCGGCAAGAAACACAGTGACGCTTACTGCCTATCCCGAGACCCTATCCCGTGTTCTTCAAGGGGAACAGATGACTCCGCCTTTCTCGGCGCTCTCTCGACGCCAGATCTCGCTCAACAGCAGCGAGACGACACCGAACTGCGGCCCCTCATCGATTACCTCGAAGGAACCGCCTCATCGCCGCCTCGCCTTTTCACGCGTGGCCTGTCGTCGTTCTGCTTGCGTGACGGCGTCCTCTACAAGAAAAACTACGCTTCCACAGACATTCAGTATCTGCTGGTTGTCCCAACGCCGCTCCGTACCGACGTTTAGCAGGCCTGCCACGACGAGCTTTCTGCCGGACATCTCTGTTTTTCGCGCACCTTGGCACGAGTACGACAAAAGTACTACTGGCCTAAGCTTGACGCTATGGTTCAGCGCTATGTTAGGACGTGCCGTGATTGCCAACGTCGGAAGATACTACCTGTCAAGCCGGCCGGCCTGCTGCAGCCTATTGTTCCTCCGCGAGTACGTTTTCACCAAGTCGGTATGGACTTGCTCGGGCCATTTCCTACGTCATCATTGGGCAACAGGTACATTATAGTCGCCACAGATTATCTAACCCGCTATTGTGAAACGAAAGCTCTTCCCAGCGGCACGTCTACTGATGTTGCGAACTTTTTCATCTTTAATCTGGCCCTTCGTCACGGTGCCCCTGCGATCGTTTTAACTGACAGAGGCACGACATTTACTTCAGCTCTAACCCAGGAAGTGATGCGGCTCAGTGGCACTTGTCATCGCAGAACAACAGCTTACCACCCTCAGACGAATGGCCTTACTGAGCGACTCAATAAGACCATCGCCGATATGCTTTCTATGTACGTCAACGAAGATCATAAGAACTGGGACCAGATACTACCGCATGCAACATTTGCTTATAACACCGCCGTCCAGGAAACGACCCGCTTTACACCGTTTCGTTTGGTGTACGGTCGCGAAGCTGTCACCATGCTGGATGCAATGCTACTGCCAGATGTTGCCCACCCATCGATTGCCGGTGCCGACCAATTCATCCAGCATGCCGAGGCCGCTCGCCAGCTGGCTAGGCTGAGAGTCCGGACACAGCAAGTTAAAGATGCTCGACGGTATAACCTTCGTCACAGGGAGGTAATTTACAACCCTGGCGATCAGGTTTGGATGTGGACACCTGTTCGCCAGCGGGGTCGCTCCGAGAAGCTTCTGCGCCGCTACTTCGGCCCGCACCAAGTACAACGCAAACTCAGCGACGTCACCTACGAAGTGACCCCGCAAGGAACTGTTCGCTCATCCCGACGGCAAGCACAATCGGAAGTCGTACATGTCGCCAGGATGAAGCCCTTCTACTCCCGCTAGGTCAAGCTACATGTGTTTTTCTTTTCTTTGCTTCCTTTAACTACTTGATGTGAACGCGCATCCTCGCCGACTACGGTTATCCTCGACCTCGCCACTCGGCATCGGGACGATGCCTTTTTCACCGGGAGGGGCAATGCCGCAATGTTATCGTACTGGCGCCGCCATGTGGCGAGCTCGGGAGACTGGCACGCGCTCGTCTTCTTCGCTCTCGGTGCTCGCCCGCCAGTCGCTTCCGTGCCTGATCTTGCCGGTGCTTTTACTTAGTCCTAAGTAAACCTGCTGAACCAGTTTCACTGGCTTCTGTGACAATATTTTCACTCAGTGTTCACAGCTGATAATGGCCAGATTCCGGTGGTTGATCATATCTGCCAGAGACCATTAGATATGCCAACGATAACTGAGGCTGGAGTACTGAACCTGCTTCTATCAATTGATACGAAAAAAGGAAACGACCCTGATAATATTCCTAACACTTTTCTTCCCAGATATGCCGAAGTAAACGCCAAATACTTGCATTTAATGTTCTTAAATCCTTATCTACTTGTTCTCTTCCTGAAGAATGGAAAATTTCGAAAGTAATTCCTGTACACAAAACAGGCAGCAAAGATGATGCTTCAAATTTCAGACCAATCTCGTTAACATGCATAGTAGGAAAATTATTAGAACAGATTATACTAAAGCATATCACTAGTTACCTTGACCAAGAGAGCACACTGTCACCCGTCCAACATGGGTTCCAGAGAGGACTTTTCACCATCAGTCAATTACTAGAATTAACACATAATTTGTCCCAAAGCATTGATAATCAAAAACAAATTGACTTAATTGCATTAGACTTCTCTAAAGCTTTCAATAAAGTAACTCATAAAAAACTAATTAGCAAACTTAGAACAACCTTAGGCAACGGCTCCATTGTCAACTGGATAGAGGACTATTTAACTAACCGATCTCAGTATGTTGCAGTTAACCATGAAATTTCATCCACTGTATCGGTTACATTGGGAGTACCCCAAGGATGCGTCCTTGCACCGATTTCAATCCTCATCTTTATCAATGATCTACCCACGAACATAAGAGTTAAAATCAAACTTTTTGCCGATGACTGCATTATTTGTAATGAAATTAACTCTTCGAAGGACCACGATGACTTAAACAACGCCCTTCAAGACGTGATAACATGGTGCAAGGATTGGCAAATGGAACTAAACATTCAAAAAACCGCCTTCCTAACTGTAACACGTAAAAAACAAATGTCCGACTTCGCGTACAGCATAAATGTCATACCACTGACAAGAGTTAATCAACATAAGTACCTAGGTTTAATCCTCTCACATGGGAAGCACATATTAACAGCATTGTATCTTCTGCTTTGAAACGGTTGTTCTTGTTGAGAAGACGACTTCGTGAAGCACCACCAGAAACTAAACTATTAGCATATAATACATTTATACGACCAGTTCTCGAATACGGTAACACAATTTGGTTCCCTTATACACAGCAGCTTATTAACAAAATCGAAGGAGTACAGCGAAAGGCAGTTAGATTTATATTTAACAAATATAGGTTCACTGATTCGACATCCCAATTGCTTAAAAAAGCCTCTATTCTTACTTTACAAAACCGCGCCAAACTTGCACGACTAAAATTACTCCACCAGTTATTACACAATGCACTAAACATAGATAGCTCGTTGTATATATCCTTAGATAAATGCAGACCTTCCCGCCATAAACACCCACAAACTCTCAAAGAATTTTCTTTCCGTACCGAGTGTTTTAGATATTCATGTTTTCCACGTGCAACTACCGAATGGAACGGTTTGGATCCCCACATCACTAACAACACATCATTGCCGAAATTTGTAACCCTTCTAGAAGAACTACTACACAACACGTAAACCATTTAGAACCAAATATAACAAACCAATTACAATACTCTAAATGAAAGCTATTGTATTACTACATTATTTACCTTGTTTAACTACATTATTACCTAGATATGCTGTGTATGACATTATCACCTGCTACCTGTTTGTTTTTCTGTATTCATGTATTTGTATCCTTTGTATCGCCATTATTACCAACCTTCGCTGGATCATGGAAAAAGCAAGAGAGTTCCAGAAACCCATCTACTTCTGCTTTATTGATTATGCAAAAGCGTTTGACTGCATAGATCACAGCAGATTGTGGCAAGCTCTCCAAGAGATGGGAGTTCCAATTCACCTCATCTGTCTCCTCAAGAACCTGTATGAAGGGCAAGAGGCCACAGTTAGAACTGGGCATGGTCTTACTGGTTGGTTTCCGATTGAGAAAGGAGTGAGGCAAGGCTGCATACTGTCACCCTGCCTGTTTAACCTATATGCAGAGTGCATCATGAGGAAGGCCGGTCTGGACGAGTCTTCAGCTGGAGTGAAGATTGCTGGAAAACGTATCAACAACCTTAGATATGCGGATGATACCACTTTAATGGCAGAAAGTGAAGTGGAACTCAAGAGACTTCTGATGCGCGTACAAGAAGACAGTGAGAAGTTTGGGCTTAAACTGAACATTAAAAAGACAAAGATCATGGCGTCTTGCCCTATCAAGTCCTGGAGCATCAAGGGACAAGAAGTGGAAGCTGTGACAGATTTTCTCTTCTTGGGCTCCAAGATTACCTCGGAAGGAGACTGCAGCCATGAAATTAGGAGACGCCTGCTTCTGGGAAAGAGAGCAATGGTTAGCCTTGACCGCCTAGTAAAGAGCAGAGACATTAGTCTGCCAACCAAGATCCGTATAACTCGTGCTATGGTCTTTCCAGTTGTGATGTATGGATGCGAGAGTTGGACTGTGAAAAAGGCTGACCGCCGAAGAATTGACGCGTTTGAATTGTGGTGCTGGCGAAAAGTCTTGAGAGTTCCTTGGACTGCCAGAAGATCAAATCAGTCAATATTGTCGACCATAAACCCTGACTGCTCATTGGAGGGTCAAATTCTAAAGTTAAAGCTCAGCTACTTTGGTCATCTGATGAGAAGAGAGGAGTCGCTGGAGAAAGATTTGATGTTGGGAAAGGTTGAGGGTTGCCGGAGAAGGGGTAGGCAGCGAACGCGATGGTTAGATGGCATCCTCGAGGCACTGCAGATGAAGTAATGTGATGTTAGGAAGATAGTGAGAGACCGGAAAGCGTGGCGTGACATGGTCCATAGGGTCACGAAGAGTCGGACACGACTGAACGCCTGAACTGAACTGAACTGATCGCCATTATTGTAGTCACTGTTCAATTATATGCCCATCCTGTAAAAATTCCAATGGGGATTGACAGTATCTGAAATAAATAAAAATTACCAACGATGCCTTCAAACTCTGCAGACAGGGGAAACTGGACGCGTGAAAGGAAAAGCGAGGAATGGGAAGGGGGCCACACTGCGTTTGTGTACTGAGGAAATGTGCTGAGAGGTGAGAAGAGGTGTCTCAACTTTTTGAGAAGTGCCGGCGAACGAGATGGAGGAACAAAACCGAGGGAAAACAAAACAGGGAGAAATAAACACACGAAAATGATGTAGCGACCTTGAACGATGTCAACAACCGCGGAATAAATTAAACTAACACTGCAGATATCTCAACTCATTTTATAGAAGCTTCATAGAAAGGACACTACAGGATTCCTAAGGAATTAACCGCACCACGCGGTCTCTGTAACCCCTTCGTATGGAGACTTTCTGGATCAAAGAAACGAGCTTGCATGAGACATGTGAAGTTTGCTCCTCCTAATCTCGCAAAGGGTAGAGCTTATGCCAACCCTGCAGCAGCAGCGGCTTTTTGAACATTTAGAAGGCCCGCATCAAATCCAGGTTTGAATTATTGTAACTTGCGATAGTTGTAAAGACTAATTATTTCAAAGACGCAAGCAGGACGAGGGTATGCGATTGCAACGTCAATAATGAGAACGCAAAAGCTTCGGTAGTGACTATATCTGCCCGACTGAAATCAGTTACTGCACTACGCATAAGATTACATACGACCATTGCGAGATCCACTAATTTCAATTTTTTGTGGATGGACTGTGAAACGTATAGACGGTGTTAGTGTTTGCAAACAAGCCGCGCTTGACGCTAATTGGTTGCCCCCTGGAAGCTGTACTTCTGGTTGTGCATTTTCAAGGCGTATGCGACGTGCGACCAGTGCGTCGGTGTTTTTGTGTGTGCGCAGTTTTGGGCTGATTTGCGACTACTTCAAGGCGCTCAGCACCGAAGCGAAAGATCGGTGTCGCTAGAAGCCTTTATTTAGAGGCGCAGAGCTGCCCGCTGGACGACGATGTGGTGCGCTTCTCGTTTTCAGCCGGCTCCGAAAGCCTTCCGCCAGTCACTGCAGCAGACATTTTTGTTTATTTTGTGGAAGGTGCGTGCTTTTACACGAGAGAACAGTTTAAGCACTACAAGATCACCGAAGCTTTTACGATGCATTTGTCAGCGGAAAAGTGAAGTGTCTTGCGTCGTTCAAATGCAGCAAACGTGGGGCAGGCATCGTTGTCGTAGTGGCAACTGTAGAAGCCAGCCAAGCTTTTGTCCAAACATATCGCCCATGGCAGATTGTTAACGACGACGGAACAGTAGTCAGCGCTCACTGTGCCTGCATTTCTGCGTAAGTAAACGATAATCGCAAACGCCTTCACTGCTTGCACGTATTAATATTTGTAGAGCGCTCGTCCGATTCGCTGCGAAACTAAATAATCTAACTATTCTAGGACCTAACCTCATGTCCTTTCTTCCTATCGCTAGCGCCCACTTTTATTTTTATGTCCTTCTGCCCTCTTGCTGTCTCTGCTTCCATAGCTCGCGTGTCGCAAGTGCAGATGGCGATTACCGCGGCTGGCAGCAGTCATTTTCTTTTGTATGGGTTGTGAAAAAATAAATAACCGCTAGAAAGAGAAAAGGATGTAGCTGCTTTCGGGGTAGTGCGCAGAACAAGCAAGTGAGTTGCGAGACTCGGAAAGGGGCAGCAAAGAAATGAACAGCCCGAAGCCACGGTTGCATTTTTTTTATTGCCGTTATTTGTGAGGAAACAATTGTCCTTCCTCAAATGTTTGGAAACTGGTAATGAGCTGTGAGTAAAATGGCTGTATCTATTTATTTATAGTTAATTACCAGTGACTAAACATTTGACATCAATTAGTTTTTCATAAATTCCCTTCGCCATCCATGGCAACAGGTTGTTTCAGGGAAAATACTCAAGCAAAGGGCATAAACCCCATTATTGTTGCCATTAGCAGAGCGCTAATATTTACCCATTTGTAATGCAGCACAGCTCTCTAGACAAACACTACTTGAATTATGAACTAGAACAGTCGTGCTGTTATTAATGTGTTTACAGTGTAAATGTGAGCAGTGAGTGTCAATGTACATAAAGATTGTTGAATGATCGAGGGATGTTCTTTCTCCTCATTCTACTCATTCTTAATCATACTCATTCTTTGCTTTGGGCCCCGCCGGGGTGGCGCAGTGGTTACGGCGCTCGACTACTGTTCCCTAAGATGCGGGATCGAATCCCGGCCTCGGCGGCCGCTTTTCGATGGCGGCGAAAAGCAAGGCGCCCGTGTGCTGTGCGATGTCAGTGCACGTTAAAGAACCCCAGGTGGTCGAAATTTCCGGAGTCCTCCACTACGGCGTCTCTCATAGCCTCAGTCGCTTTGGGACGTTAAACCCCACAAACCAACCAACCATCTTTGCTTTGGTTTGTTTAATGTTTTCCTTACAATGTTTCTTGGTAGTACTCTTTAGCTGATATGTTGCAAATTTCAGGCTAGCTAAGAATGCTGCATTCGCGCTGCTGCAATTCGCGCTGCTGCGCATGTTACATGGCGGACTGAGCCGTGGTTACGCCCCTAACCGCGGTTATCGTGAACCGAGCTTGGCGACATTGGTTTGCGCCGTTAACTGAGAAACTGGAATCGTCCATGGACCGAAGTAGCGCGTCGGCAGCGTGCGCGCCCGTGTTATAAACTTTTCTAAGCAATCTAAGTTCAGTGTGGAAGCAAATTTCAAGTGACTGCACAACCCAACTGATGTTGGATGCGAGTGGATCAAGGAAGAGCACGGTAAGTTTTTGTTTCTTTTGCCATCCTGTCGTAAACTGAGTTGACGTCAACTGAGGCAGCGCCAATCAGCGACATGATATTTTTCAAGCCAAAGACAGGCCAGCCACTGCCCCACCCTCTCCCTAGAGCTCGAAATAGCGCAACAACCTGGACTGATCAACAAGTGCACAACATTCTTGCAGCAAGTAAAGGAAAAAAAAGTCTTACTCCAGCACATACAGGCAGCTTGCACACATTTATACCTCTGTCACACCTACACTTTCGATCCTCATTGAAGTCGATCTGCAATGAAGATCGAGGTTGTCACACGGCAACTGTCAAGTGCAATTGAGCCCGAGCCTGCTTGACTCGAAGCCGCCGCTTCCTCAATCGCTCTTGAAGTACATTCGAGAGTTGGCGTCCTCACCCTCGACGTCACCTAACGCACACGAAAGAAAACTTCTGAATGGTAATTCAAAACGGCACCAATTGCTTCAATCCTCCTTGAAAATGCAGATAGAGTTCAATGGGGATCAGAATTGTTCGTGTGACAGAGGCATTACAGGAGTTGTACAAAGGTGCGAGCAAATATGGCTTGTGTGTTGACTTTTCCACTTGTTGCAATACAAGGAAAATGCATCTATACATGTCTGCTGTTCATTTTTTAAGACAGCTATTATATATACGTGCTAAATGATATTTGTATTATGACCGTTTCCTAGTTTACATTTTGAGCCATGAACATGCTTTAATATTTATGTGGCTTCCATGTCAACAGGCATTTGCAGGAAACACACTGCTGCTAACATCATTACATGACAGCGAAGACACAGATTCTTCACCTGAAGCAGCTGTCCAGGAAGAGCAGTTCAACGAGCCCCACTCGAGTGAACAAGAATGAGTGAAAAAGGGAAATAACTGATATTACATGTTTAGAAACTAGTAATTAGCCGTAAACAGGCTTGCCTACATACAAAACTTTGTCTATATCCAGTTAATTGTTTGTAAATCCATGACATCAATTAGTTGCCCTCATTAACAACGAGAAAATTCTCTTGGCTTACTGTATTTTCAGACTGCTGCTTTGCTTGGCTGCATCTGTTCTTTGTTACAATGCATAAGAACTGGACCATTGCTATACTGTCCTTCTACAGAAACTTTTTTTTATCAATCAATTAATCAATCGCCTTTTATTTTCTCTATATTAGAGAAGGAGACAGGACTAAAAGCTCGGAAGCTTGACAGAGGTCCTGCCCCCTTTTTTTCTTGGTTTCTTGGTTTTTTCTCGTGCTGTCTTGGTTTGAACAACCACACAGTCTGTGACGACATTGGCCAGCATAGACCAGGTGAAGCAAGGCGGAGCTACATTATACTAGCCAATTTTTATAGCAATTATTGTGGCTCTTAAGGAAGTCTGCTTTAGTGTTGTAATGAAATTAAGCGAAGTATCAGTACCAAAACTGACATTTGATATTAGTCACTGTATTGCAGCTCAATCTGAATAATATGATTTATCTGTTGTAGTCAAATATCCGATGATCCGTGTGTTTTTACACACATTAAAATGGGCAACCAATTATCCCGTGTTTGCAAAAAAATTAAAGAAGTGCAGTACAGATCTAACCAAAGGCAAAGGCTAATAAAACATTTATTTGCATGGCAGTGTGGTCTCATTCCATACAACGAATCGCTTCACATTAAACTGCGCAGTGCTTATATGCAAACAAGAGCCACCTTTCTAACACATAGTCACACAGTTACTCAAGCTGGCTCTTAACTATAGGTGTTTGGAAGTTGACAAGTGCACTACACACAATGAGAATTTTGTCAATGGTTGCTTGATCATCTCCAGCTCTCTTCACAAAGCTTACTGGAAGTACTATTTGGAATACCCTGAAGTCTTTCAGGGGCTGTATGGCCCGTCTCACGTGTATTCGTACATTGGAAAGCTTTCTCGATGCAGTCAGTTCAGCCCCTGGTGGTTGTGTCCTTCGCTTAGTCAGGGAAGGCATCAGAATTGCGGCACCATGTGCAGCAAACATTTCTTCACAGTAGAAAAGCCTGTCTATCAAAAACAAGTCTCCTTCTTCGACCTTGTTAAGAAGTCCACTTTTCAAGGTCAACTCTTTGTCAGAAACCCTACCTACCCATGCTTTGAAAACAAAAGATACGGTTTCTGAAGGTGTGATAGAGGCAAGCACTTTCAGTGTTGTGCTGCTTATAGTTTGAATAAGTCTTGCTTCGGGCATCCATACAAGTGGGCCCCTGAATAAACAACTCTGTACAATCAATTATCTCTCTCAGGTGATCAAATTATTTCTCGGATAACGCTTTAGGCCGGTGTGATTCAAGCGCACGTCGAGATGGCCAAATGATAAATGTCTGCATGTTTGCGGCCAGCACGTCGGTCCATGAGTGAAAAATGACACGCTGCCGAGAGGTGCCAAATCAAGATGCTAGGCCGAGCCGTAGACGCATCAGCACAAGAATAAGCTGCTATTCGGCATCAAGTGAAGTTCTGTGGGTTGGTGTCCAGATGTACAGAACCATCTGAAGCAGTACTTTAAATATCTGTATTGAAACCAGGCTTGTATGAAATGTAACACTCTTGTCTGACTGCATGACTATACCTCTTGTCATATTTGAAAGGTTTCGTTGTCTGTGGCTTTCCAGTTTAATTTTTTTTTTATTGCCTGCTGCAACTTCTAGCTCTAAAGAAGCTACCCGGTTCTTAAAAGGGATCTGGTTTCCTCGACGAGATCTGCAATGTTTTGCATGGAGTCTCAGTTTCGGTGTCGCGCGTTCTGTGTCCTCATCCATGACGGCACCCATGGGGAGGCCAGGATGAGTTGCTGCAGGCACTGGATTCAAATCTTGTTTCTTTTAAGCCCGTTCATATCTTGCCAGCTTCTGCTGAACATTAACCTGCACCAGGTACGGAAACACTTTCTGAATGTAGTCAAAATGGTTCTGGTCAGACAAAGACTTGCCTGAAAAAGAAAAAAAAAAAGGGGGGGGGGGCAATTAGATAATGAAACATACCTAAGCATAATGTGCACTCGGAACACAAAAATGCGGACAAGGCGCGGTAGTACAGTCTGAGTGATAGTCCATACACATCGGTACTTGTTTTAAAAAACACACTGCGCACAACGTAGGCACCGCTCGAGATTCCTTTGGGCTACAGCTGAAACACCTGCAGCAGGTATGTCGCAGCATTCGTAATCCTTCACAAAGTGCCGAGCTCTTTGGCATGAAAGCGAAATTGCAAAAAAAAAAAAATGCCCACGATTACATTGCTTCCTAATGCGAAATTTGAGCGCAGCTCATCAGCTGTTTCACCTTTTCGATAGATTGAAGCAAACGTTTTCGAGCAAGACACGTATGTACAATTACAGGCAACTTTTTTTTATTTTTCACATGTATTCCTTCAAGAAACACTCCACTAACAGTCCTTGGCTGTCATGAAAGAAGCTTTGTGGTCGGAGAAATCGGCGCGTGGGCCCGTAGGAACGTTGCGCGACGAAGAGATAGCAACGACTGATTGATGCCGCTGAGGCAACCTCGCCGTCACGCAGGAAGAGAGGGGACCCCCTCCTCCTCTTTCTGCATGGCGGCGACGGTTCTACGCAGTCACCTAGTCTTGACTCGCTAGCGGCGGCAGCGGCATCAGTCAGCATCAGTCAGTCGCTGCTGGCGCTGCCTCCGGCGACCCCCCCCTCCCCCCTCCCTCCCTTTCCTCTTGTTCTCCGGTTGCTGCGCGCACTCCTTCCCCCATCGTTCGCCGCTGAGTGTACCCCCCCCCCTCCCCTCTTCCTGCGAGGCTCCGGTTGCCGAAGCGCCGGTATATTCTAGGCACTAAAGCGCCGGCTCGAACTGGGGGGGATGAAAGGGATTACGAGGCCGACGCCTGCAACGCCGTCGCGGAACCCAGGAACGGGCGCAAAAGAGCTGCGCTCTAAAAGCTTCGCGCGGCATTAGCACGGAAGTGATTCATGATACGCTGCTTTCAATTAACTGGCGAGTGCTGCACGTTTTTGCAGGCGTTCGCGTGCAGGCACAACCTAATCAAGCGCTCATGCAGATTTCATTTCGGCTGCATTGCCGTGGCTGTTGCATATGCGCAGCGAAAAGTCACTCGAACGCCGCACACACTTGACTGTCTCGCTCAAGCAGCGAAAATTTTAGTATTACGTTTTACGACATCGTAGGTCCAAACAGATACTTGCCTTGAACGAAGTGTGCCGAACAAATCTGCGAGCTTTTTGTAGGCAGCCATTTGTCTCGTTCTAACCGCAGTTATCCACGCCTTTCTAAGTTCGTCTTCGACAGGGAACCTGTATGTTCGTATTTCTGAAAGAAGATTTGTTCCGGACCGTAGAGTACAGCAGGGCACAGCACAGCAGCTTCCACGTCGAGTCCGTTTAAAGGGAGATAATTTGCTGACAGAAAACATCGCGCAGCGAAGGGCAAACAGCACGCACAGAAGCACCCAAAACACGGAGAGACCGACAGACCGGAAGTTTTCTGGAGGAGCATCCGGTGTTAGGCACGCTGGCGCACTCTGGCGGCATGGGGCCGTCAAAACCGCCTTTAT
>JAJIZL010021208.1:21054-53861 GCA_023969395.1 Amblyomma maculatum | reverse complement strand
ATATATATAATATTCTCACGTGATGCATTTCCAACAGCAGTTGCTTGATATTTCAAAACAATGAAATAATGAGAAATGCGAAAATAGTGAGCCATTTTTAACTGAGTATCACTTTCTTTCATGCCCCAGTTCTGTGTCATTTCCCTTCAAGAATACTGTTTCAGTCTCTTTTCCGCTAGGTGCACTGTACGCACGTATGCTGTTTTTCTCGGAGCTCAAGACCCGATTAGCGATCGCTTCCAAACACCTGCAAATAGTTGTAAAGTGACCTGGCGGTGCTTTAGAAATCGATGCGAGGATAGCGGGAGTCTGAAAAAAATGAGACGTGGTTTGACTCCGCAACCAACACAGTACTGTGCGAACGCATCGAAATCTTGACTGTGCATCCACATCTATAATTTTCCGACCTTATAATGGGGGTGGGCCACCGAAATTTCGAGTGTGGGCCAAATCAGTTAAAAAGGCCGAGCGCCATTTTGCCATCAAAATGCTGGAGATTAAACACTGTGTCAAAGGCAGCTTGGTGTCTGCTCTCCTATATATTTACGGTGCCGAAACCCAGGGGAGCAGTGCTCCAATATGCAGATGGCATCCAAGTCCTCGCCCTGTCTGTGGTGTGCCAGCTGTTCTACCTTGGATATATCAAGCCCTACACGGGAGGTCACTAAGAAAACAGAACAAGCCGGAACCTTACGAAAAGGGCCTCAACCCAGAGTTCCTGCAGAAAATGAATGAACTAATCAGTGTTTATTTATTTATTTATTTATTTTCAATACTCTCAAGGCCCGCAGGCATTACAGAGAGGAGGGGCATACAAAATCAGCCGTAGTCTTCTTATAATGTTCGACATCGGTGATGACAATGATGAGGACAGGGAGGTGGTTCCAGTCATTCGCAGTTCGAGGAATAAATGAATTCAAACAAAGTGCGGTTCGGCAGTACGGTATCCCTACCTTGAGGCTGTGATCAATGCGCGAGGGTATATAAGAAGGAGGAAGAATTAACTGATCTTTGAGAATAGGATTAGTATAATAAATTCGGTGCAAAAGACATAAGCGAAAATATTTACGACACAGAGAAATCACAGGAAGATCAAGGGTTGATTTTATTGCAGATACGCTTGCAGTTCGTGAAAAATTAAAAACAATAAAGCGGGCGGCACGGTTCTGAACGGACTCTAAACTGTTAATTAAAGTTACTTGATTAGGATCCCAAATAGAGAATGCATATTCTAGTTTGGGTCTTATTAACGTCCTGTGCAAATGAAGCTTAACGGAAGAAGCCTAGTGTACGGTTAGCCTGGTTAGATATATAGTTGACGTGCACATTCAAAGAGAGATTATGTGGTATGTGAACGCCGAGATATTTGTATGATAAAACAGGTGATAACGGAGTGGAATTAAAAAGATGGCGAGTGGTATTATCATGAGTTTGGTTAGAAACACGCATGTATTTGCATTTAGTAGTGTTAAGCTTCATAAGCCAGTCGCTGCACCATGAAGAAATTGTATCCAAGTCTGACTGCAAACATGCTTCATCAAGTGGATTAGTAATGATACGGTAAAGAACACAGTCATCCGCAAAAATTTTAATGTGGGAAGAAACTTTGTTAGGAAGATCGTTAATATAAATGAGAAACAAGAGAGGACCTAACACAGAACCTTGAGGTACTCCAGAAGTTACAGAAATTAGAGGCGAGTCATAACCATTGACTGTTACATATTGGCTTCGCTTAGAAAGAAAACATTTAATCCAGTCCAATACCTGATTGTCAATATTCAGAGCACTGAGCTTAATTAGTAGCAAGTCATGCGAAACAGAGTCAAAAGCCTTAGCAAAATCCAAAAAAATACAGTCCACAACAAAGTTAGCATCCAGAGCTCGAAAAAGATCATTAGTGAAAGAAAGGAGTTGCGTTTCGCACGAGAAAAGTCTTCGGAAGCCATGTTGGTACGAACTAAAAAAGTTGTTAGATTCGAGGAAAGAAACAAGGTGAGCCGCTGGTTAGTGAAATGGGCCTATAGTTTAGTGCTGAAACAGTGTTAGCTGATTTATGTAAAGGAACCACCCTCTAATCATTGGGAACAACTCTGCAATGACTGCGTAAACATATCACAAAGAATCAAAGACGAGCATGTAGCAGTACTTTTTAAAAACTTTGATGTTATTGCATCCACACCAGAGGAAGCTGAAACCTTCTGTCTTTCAATTAACCATGATACACCAACAGAATCAATGGTTATCGGATCCATAGGTAAAACGTCAGATGTACAAAGATCGGGTAAACAGTTCAGAGATGTAAACGAGAAACATGAAGCAAAATATTCGTTCAACTCTTTGCAGCATTCACTCTCGGGTACTGGTGTGTCGTTATCATCGGAAAGATCTACTATATTCGACTTATTCCCGCTGACCACATTCCAAAATTTCTTGGGATTTTCTTTCAGAAGAGATGGGAGGGTGTGCTGGTAAAATTGCTTTTTTGTTTCAGATGCAACTTTCTTGTATTCAGTATTAGCGGCAGCGTAGACGTGCCAACGTTCAGCCGTTTGTGCTGCCTTGGCCCGCCGAAATAACCTTTTCTTCTTGTTCAGTAGGCGTCGCAAGCACGCATTAAACAATGGGGTATGGGAGTGGGATGTAATGCGTTTCTGAGGGACATATTTATTGATTAAAAATTTCTCTTTTTCTTTGTACAAATCCCAGTTGTCTTCAACACTACGGGTGTGAAAATTTGGAATCTAGTCAGCGACGAAATTCATTAGTTCAAGATTTATAGAGTCAAAGTCTGCGTTTTTGTAGTAAGAAATAACTTTTCGCCTTTTCATAGTTGAAACAGAAGTTCGCAGTTCGAAAAACATTAGGCGATGATCACTTAGACCAGGCATGCATCTTAAGCAGGAAACCAGCTCAGGTGTGGTAGTGAGGATGAGGTCAAGGGTGTGAGAAAATTGATGTGTAGATCGCGTAGGCTGGAGAACAAGCTGTTTAAAGTTAAAATCCAGGCAAATGTTTATGAAGAGAGAGCACTCAGATGAACCATCTGATGTAGGCAGAGAGTCATGCCAATTAATTGCTGGATAATTAAAATAGCCAAGAAGAAAGAGTGGAATTGAAGGAAACTGCACACGTAACTCGCGTTTAATACGTCATGTAGATCAGAACAAAATGTCATGGACGAAGTGGGTGGGCGATAACACACGCAAAAAATAGAATCACGATATCCGAGGTGACACGTACACACACAATTTCTAACAGTGAAGCAATATCTAAAAGATAAGATCTCAGACCATCACGCACAGCAATAAGTACCCCTCCACTAGTACACAAGTTGCGGTCACAGCGAAAAAAATTGAAAACACTTTCACGTTCGAAGATTTCATCATCCGCAATATCACTCGAAAGCCAAGTTTCGGTTAAGATAACAATGTCGATTGAACACGTGTCTATAACTGAAGACAGATCGTCACGTTTGTTACGGACACTACGTACATTCAAAAAAAGAAGGGAAACTGGCTTTGCGACCGGGCGTGTAAATAGCTATTGCGATGAGCTAGGAACGTATGAAACACTCATGGTATTGTCCATGAACATCGAAACAGAAGATTGGCCTCTGTTAGCGCTAGAACGACTGTCGGCAAGATCTACTTCACAAACACGATCGGTTGATGAACAATAGACATAGCATTTTTTGTCTATGTACAATCGGTTTGCTCGCAATAAATACTTCTGTCCTGAAGCCTTCCCGAATTCGGCCAGCTTCTTGCGGGACTGGCGTGTGGCGCGAGAAAAGTCTTCACTAATTGATATCTTAGAACTTTGAATTTAGAGCACTGCGATAAAATCTTGTCTCTTAATTTGGGGGAACCGAATTTCACAACGATAGGTCGACATCCCTCCGATATATACGAGCCCAGTCTGTGAGCACGATGGATGCACTCATCAGGAAAAGATAAGGCTAATGTCTCAGGAAGATTTTTCCGAATGTGTTCTTCGGACTCGGCCCAGGTTTCTGAGTCCTTGTCCGGGACACCGTAAAAAATAAGATTGCCTCGACGGGATCGGTCCTCAAGATCGTCTAACCGTGAGTTTATTGCAGCAGACTCAGCATGAACAGCATCGGATATAGCATCACTGAGTCCGTGGGAGCATTCGCCTTCCAACGTCTGTACGTGGGATGGGCATCGAGACTGTTAGTCTTCCCGGAAACGCGAATCAGCTGAGTGAACCTTTTCTGTCGAAGTAGCACGTCACCTGGAAGCAAAGCGAGTGATGTCACAGCCGATAGTAGGAGAGGTGGTGCTCTGGCCCCGCCCAACCAACCCGGTACCCCTGCACATCGTGCAATATTGACGAGGGCCCCATTGCTAAGATGACGCTCGAGCCAATCATCGGTGATATCTTGAATAGTTACAACCATTAAGTAGACCACAACGCAAAACTAAAGCAAATGCTAGATAAGCGCTATCAGCTTCCGCCGGGAAAAGCAAGATGGGGTTCCTCTTAAATCAATCCCCTTCTCAGTGGGCAAAATTACTATTGGGATCCCGATCGTTTTTTTGCTTTCGGTGACTCACCAACTTGAAGGACCGTTGTCGACGTCAGCCATATCGGCGGAAGCTGATAGCGCATTCAATCACTGCTCAGATCAGTTCCGATTCATAGCCGGTTCACCATGCAAGGGGCTCTTCAGCTGGATGTCTCAACGGAAGAGCAGGTTGACAAGCTCCTGCAGTGCTCTCATATTGGCGACATCAAAGTTGTGCGGTTCCCCCATTCCTACATGCAGAACACCTGTGTTATTAAGGGTGTACCAAAGTGTTATTCAGAAAGCGACCTACTTGATTACTTGAAACCACAAGGTGTTCTGCACGTGAGGCGACTCATATGTGTCGTGTGAAGCCTCAAGAAAAGGAATGGACCGCGAGACCTACCAACTATGTCGTGCTGACATTCGCTCCTAACTCAGAGCACTTCGAAAAAAAATTGGCCTGGGATTCAGAGAACACGCAGTCGTCGATTTCACTGAAGCTCCTCCACGGTGTTTTAGATGTTTGGGCATTTTTATTTTATTTTATTTTATTTTATTTTATTTTATTTTATTGGTACCCTCAAGGTAAAACATTACAGAGGGGAGTGGGGATTACAAAAAGACCTTTGGCACATATAAAAACGTACAGCATGTAATGAAATAGTGAGAAAAACAAACAAACAAATAAGCAGATCATGGTCATACATAAACATCAGTACATTATAGCATATACGTAAAACACTTTTGTGCTAGGCATCATTGCGCAACATTGGACACAGATAACTGGAACAATGGTAATCGTTCAATTGTGGCCACTGACGAAGGAAGGTGGTTCCAGTCCACAGATGTGCGAGGTATAAACGAGTCAGAAAATGCTTTGGTGTTACATGAAATTAGGCCGACTTTGTGTGCATGATCAAGGCGTGAAGATATGTATGTCTGTGGTACGAGCAATTCATCATGTAGTATGTCGTGATAAAATATTTTGTGAAAGAGGTACAGTCGCGCAAGTCTGCGGCGCGTTGCTAGAAGTGGTAAACCTAGGTTTGATTTCATGGCGGTCACGCTAGCGGTGCGATCAAAGTTCGATAAAATGAAACGTGCTGATTTGTTTTGAACTGATTCTATCTGATTTGTAAGAACTTCAACGCCTGGGTCTCATATAGCCGATGCATATTCTACTTGCGAACGAATTATGGTTTTGTAAAGCACTAGCTTTGTGTTAGTAGGGGCTGAATGGAAGTTACGCTTGAGATACCCGAGCATGCGATTAGCTTTGTTGACGATGTATTCTGTGTGCGTTTTCCAAGAAAGGGTGGAAGTGATGTGAATGCCGAGGTACTTGTATGACAGGACAGATTCTAATTGGTTACCGCCTAGATGGTACGGAGATAAGTTAGTGGGTGAACGGGACACGCGCATGAATTTACATTTTTTTACGTTTAATGTCATATGCCATTTACTGCACCATAGGTTAATATTGTCAATGTCAGCCTGTAAAGCGCGTGTGTCAGTATCAGATGTGTGGACAAAGTTTGCACAAAGGATCGATGCTGTAAGCGGTGCTGTGGTGACCCCGATTTTAAAGCCTGCAAGGCAGATTTCGCTTATGCCAACTGCGGTTATGATCATTCAGCGAGTTTCAGTGGCTTCCCCTTCCGTGTGAGCGCTCTACACCGTCGAATATCTTTCATTGCTGGTCCCAAAACCCAACCGACTGAGACGCCTGTGCCAGGCATTGGAGGCGGATGTTGTCGCGTCAACCAGCAGTGTTCCTAAGAGAACCCAGCAAGGTGCCAAGGTCCACTGAGTCAGTTATTTGACCTCCAGTAAAAAGTGGCCAGGTTTCTGGGCGACCAGATCATAGCCAGACTAGAAGGCAGGCAGGACTTTCCTATGCCTCACAAGTGACAAGAAAACCAGCTACCGAGGACAAGAGTGTGTCCTCGTCGGCATCATTTGTAGACGTTGTGAGTGAGTGCGTTGCACAAAATCAGGAGCTCAAAAATCAAGGTGTGCCCGACCTTCTCCACGTTTTGTTTGAAACCCTGCGTTCACATGTCCCAGCGATGCCGCCTGGTAAACTGAAGACCTTCCCACAGCATGTGCTTTTATTGTCCGTGATTACCGCTCTATCAGTGAACTTCCTTTCGACCTAATATGGCTGGTGTTCAACCTCGTGGCTCTAAAATCTACCGAAGAGTGCCGTTTATATCGCAATGAAACTGCGCTTGGATTTTAAGCCGGTCAGATGAACTGAAACTATTCTTAAAAGAGACTTGTGTTTCAGTACTGGCCCTGTCCGAAGCAGGCCCACCAAGCAGGAGATATTTGACTGGATATATGTCTGATATTTGACTGGATATATATAAAAACCGCATCATAAAGTCATCATCATCCTGACTATATCTACTGCAGGGCGAAGGCCTCTACCATATTCCTCCAATTAACCCGGTCCTGTGCTAGCTGTATCCACTTGACCCCTGTGAACTTAACATCATCCTGCCACCTAACTTTCTTCCGCTTCCTGCTACGTTTTCCTTTCCTTGGAATCCAGTTTGTTACCCTAAGCGACGGTCGGTTATCCTCTCTTCGCACTACATCTCCTGACCATGCCCATTTCTTCTTCTTGATTTTCACTAGAATGTCAGTAACCTGGGTTATTTATCTGACCCACTTTGCACATTTCCTACCTCTTAATGTTACCCCTAACATTTTTTTTTTTGTTCCATAGCCTTCTGCGCTGTGCTCAACTTAAGTAGAACCCTCTTCGTTAGCCTCCGCATTTCAGCCTCATAGGTGAGTTCAGGTAAGGTGCAACTATTGTGCACTTTCCTCTTGAGCGATGCCGGTATACTGCTAGTCATAATCTGCGAGTGCTTGTCAAATGCGCTGTATCCCAATCTTATTATTCTTGACATTTCCCTTTCATGGTCCGGATCTGTGGTTACGAGCTTTACGTACGAAGAGAAATTTCACATGTTTCTTTAAACGCTACCGATTTTTGCACGGTTGACGTTGAGATAGCGGCTGTGAGAGCACATCTCGGCTTTCGAACTCTTTCTATTGCGTACGTGTACGTGTCCTCGCGGTAAAAAGTAGCAATTGATTTGTTTCTGCAACAGCTCTGCGACCGCTGCCCAACTTCTCGAATCATCGGCGCTAATTTCAACGCCCATCAGTAACACGGAATCCCGTGGACGTATACCCGTAGACGTTATTGAGATTCGCACAAATAAACAGCGCTTTTCAGACAAAGAAAACACACGAGTGGACAGCACATGCGGTAACTTTCAACCTTCGAAGTTAGCGCACATGCTGTCCACACTTGTGTTCTCCTTTTCTGAAAAGCGCTGCTTATCCGTGAAGATGAACCAACTCGCCCGAACATCAACCCTGATCACGTTATTGGCAGTTTGGACCTGTGAGTTGCCAATGACGGAAGCCCCACTTCCTGCCTCCAGTCTCGGCGACAACTATAGACCTGACTTTGCATTCACCTGATGTCCGCGTGGGAAGTGATCATTACCCGATTTTTGTGTTTGTTGCCGACTTTCGTATGGGCGGTCCTAAAATCAGCCATGTTGTCAACGGGGACAAATACACAGAGCACCTAGAACGTGCTTCTGGTGATGTTACTGACAAAATGATTTCTAGTAAGATGGCAGCAACTACGGCGATCAAGTTACCTGATTATTTTCTGGCTCCGGATTTAAAACTCAGGACAACTCATACTGAAGAAGGGCGACAGAGACTTGAAGACGGCCTGCAATAGGCTGAATTCTGCCATTAGAGGGCACACGAATAAGCTCTACAGGTCTCAATTGGCCTCATTCTGTGCTGATTTGCCTGCATTCTCACCGATGACGAGAAGAGAGCGAGTCAATGGCAGTTTTACTGGAGAACCTCGCCCTTTGAAGCCTTTTGAAGCTCTTGCAATCCGCAAGGAAAACCCCACTGAGTGCTTGGCGGAGGAGTTTGCAGGTGCGATTTATCTGCAAATACTGGAAATGACCTATTACACCACCTGCTTTTTCCATGTCCCTCATGGACGCCCCTTAGGAAGCTTCAGACTGCGATCAGTGGCCTGCGGCGCCGGCGCGCACCAGGCCCCGACGGTATCACCAACCACATGCTGCAAAACCTGCCCCTGTAACTCAGGAAGGAGCGCCTAAACTTCATCAATTGATTTTCTGAGACTGGCGACATTCCTCCGTAATGGAACGTGGCATATGAATAGTTCCAGTGTTGAAGCCTGGCAAGGACTTGATGGACCTTGCCTCGTATCGCTCTATGTCGCTGACCTCCTGTGTGGCTATGCTGATAGAGAAGCTGGCAAATGAGTGCTTATCGTGGTGGCTTGAAGATACCAAAGCACTGCCAACATGTATGACAGGATTCAGCCGAGGACTAAGTGCCCAAGATAGCGTCTCAGATTTGGTGAGTCACATCTTGGTGAGTCCCCAGAGAGCTTCCGGCGTTTCCACGTTAGCCATTTTTCTTCACGTTGCAAAAGTTTATGACAGAGTGCTTCAGAGCTCCATTTTGAACAGATTGCAATGCGTGGGTATACAGGGCCATATTCTAAAGTTCATTTACTCGTTTGTCAGTGGTCGCACGGTTCGATTACGCTTAGGGAGTACCAGAAGCACCGAACGGGCTGTATCACGAGGTGTGCCTCAAATAAGTGTCCCCCCCGCTCTTTAACATAATGGCTGGCCTTCTTGATTCGTTGCGGAAAGATTGCAGGCAAGTGCGTATGTCAATATATGCTGACTACATTTGTATTTGAATTACGGACTACCAACACAAGCGATTAGCCCTGATAGCTCAACAGGCTCTAATTTCGGTACAAGCTTACCTTCAAGATGTGGGACTTTGTCTATCAGTTGAAAAATCTGGCTTTTTTTTTTTTGTTTCCAGGTGTAGGAAGACGTCATGCGCGGTTAAATATAGACCTTGGTCACTCTTCCATTTGCCCATTCAAAATACGCATTTTCTGGGTGTCATCACGTCTATAGTGGCGAAGAGCTGTCGACGCGATTGTCTCATCTCTATCTTCGCGTCTCAATGTGATCCGTAGAACTGCAAGTGAGCAATGGGTAAACCATCTTTCTTCAATGGTCAAACTTCGTAAAGCGCTGGTGATCAGTCGCATAATGTACCAATTACCTTTAATTTCCCCCTCGGCATCAAAACTTTAAATTCTCGAGGTTTTCCATAGAAAGGGCCTAAAAAGAACCATTGGAGTTCCTCAGGCGACAGCGAACATTACAGTACTTCATGAGTCACTATCGAAACCTCTTAGCCTTTTCGCTTCACAGACACTACTAATGCAACTTGGCTGCCTATGAGAGACGGTAGCTGGGCAATCCCTTCTTCAGCGGATCCGCACGAGATCTACGTCGAGAGCCAAATTAGCACTTAATACTCTTACTTCTCTAGGCATTAATGTTCGAAGGAAAAGGAAACGATTGAAACCACCCTGGTCATTTCCTACCCTCGGCTGTAAGGTCACGAATCCCCATGTGAGCACAAAACGCAGTTCTCCTTTAGCGGCAACGCGTTCGCTCGTATTTGAACATTTGGAAAGAGAGTATGCCCGTCGTCTTCACATTTTCACTGATGGTATTGTAGAAGACAATGTCAGAAAATCTTGCTCAGCAGCTTTTTACATTCCTTCTGTGGATTTACGTGGTCTGCACGCTTTACTGAATTCTTATCCTCCACAACGGCTGAACGTGTTGCTATTGAGGGGACTTTACGGAAGCTAGGGTCCTGTCCGGCCCAACCTGTTGTCATCCTAAGAGATTCAAAATCTGCCCTTCAAATGTTAGAACGCGGGTTCCCTACTGATGTCTTGTCTATAAGTTATCTGCGCTTGGTGCAGAATCTGCACAGCAGAGGCTTTACTTTACATTGCCAATGGGTGCCCTCACACATCAACGACAGAGGCAGCGATGTGGCAGACAGTCTCGCCCATAAAGCACTGTCAGGTACTTCCTCAACTAAAGTCCGTCAAGATAAAAAGAACTCTTCGGAGAAACGGTATTCAACCATTTTTTTACCCTGTGGAGTGCGCACCAGAAGCCATGTGTGACCAAGGGACTGAGAAGACATCAGACCACTCTACTACATCGAATTCGCACGGCCTGTGCTCGTACTCCTGCTTGGATGCATAAAACGGACATGGCATCGTCTCCGCTATGTTCTATATGTGGTGTGTGCGGGGATATAAAACATTATATTATGTGCTGCCCAGAGTACAACGCGGAAAGGTATGTGATGCTCGTTTCCTTCAAGAAGACAGGAGCCCTTCACAGTGCACTTCAGGACATTGTCAACCCGAGTGGAACCAGACATGAAGAAGGGAGGCTTCACGCCTTCTTTTACAATTTTTTCAGCACACTGATCTTGACTCTAGATGGCGACAGCTGGAATGGTCTGTCTTCTACTGTGAGTGAATGTGTGCGTAGATGGTGACTTCTGAAGTGGGCTATGTTATACTGTGAGTAAATGTGTGTATAGATGGTGGCAGCTGGAATTGACTATGTTTTACTGTGAATGAATGTGTGCATAGATGGTGACTTCTGGAGTGGACAATGTTATACTGTGAGTGAATGTGTGCATAGATGGTGACTGCTGGAGTGAAATATGTACTATTATAAGTGGCTGTGCGCATAGCGGGGCAGATTTCACGGATATTAGGACTTTTTAACACATAAGTGACGTTACGGTTAAGCACTTGCCGGCAGAATAATTCAATTCAATTCGATTTATTTATTTCCCATGTATGCATGGGGAGGGTAAGGAAAAAAGCCAGATATTGCGGCTTGACATGCCCTTCGGCCCCTACATTGCAGAGCACCAGGCAACATTCAAACTACTTCAATTTCAATTCAATTCAATTACAAATGCAAACACGTTTGTCAACAAAACAGCTATCACAGAATTAGAAAGAGAAAAAAAGAGAGGCAAGGAAATGAAGCGCACACAAAAACATGATAACAAAAAGCAACAAAATACAATTCATAGAAAAGCAGGTCTTTGGTTATTCAAAACAGGTTAACACTTTATGGAACGAAAAAGATAAAGAAGCAAAGAAAGCATGGAGAATTCTAAAAAGCAGCACATACGTTTTGTATAAGCTCGCGGCATGCTCGAGATATATCAACTTTTGCAGCATGAAACTTGTTCAAAAGACGGGGCAACGTGTTTGCTAAGCTATATGTACCGTATATTGTGCGGCATGTTGGAATATTCCATTGTTCGCCGTGTCTGCTAGGGTAAGATTGTACATTAGCGAAAGGTATGCTGTGTCACGCAAGTAACTGACATTTTGTTTTATATCCTTGTTATATCTTTCAACCAGCCTAACATTATAAATTTCAGATACTTTTATGGCATTGAATAGGCGGAATAAATCGCACGTGTTCGTATCAGAATCGGCGTTTAGTATTGCACGCAAAGCTTTCTTCTGTAGAACGTAAATTTTATTTTATTGGTACCTGTATTTGTTTCCGAAAATAAGTGGGCATAGCTTACTTGGGACATAAAGAGTGAATTATACAGGAAAAGTTTAACTTTACATGTAAGTAAGTGACGATGCCGGTTAATGATACGTGTGATACGAGAAAGCATACCGATGACAGCTTTAACAGAGTGTCCCAGCTTTGCTGGCTGTTGAAATGTCACCCTAATATCTTAATATTGTACCTCTATTGTTTCAAAACCTAACTTAAGATCGCATGGTATAATAATGTTTTAATTTTTTGTTTGGAATATAATAACCTTAGTTTTGGTTACATTAATTTCCAACCGATTATCAAGGGACCATTGATGGAGTGTACTTAATGTCCTATTTCTTTCGTTTATCCTATCTTAACATGCGCTTGATGAAAAGCGCAGTGAGACGTCATCTGCATACATAACACATTTCGCATGCGGGCATTTATTACAGTGGGGAAGAACAACAAAGTCGCCAACATAAACAAATCCGTCAGCTGTAACTCTCGCAACGCATCTTTCGGCCGGGGTAATAAGACGTGCCCCCCAGCCGTGCGAATCTGAGGCCGAGTCCACTCGGTTTAAACTTCCTTTAGTTTCTTGGCTAGCCCACTGCTCATAACCGAATAGTCCGCTCCCGTATCAACTAATGCGGTAATGAGAAAATCGGCGATAGAAACCGGTATGTCCGAAGCTGCGCACCCAGGTTCATCGTTACGTGACCCCGTCTGATAGCCGTTATCTCATAAGAAGCGTGATGGAGGATGTTCGGTAATTCGCTCGTCAGCGGCCTCACCTCCGCAGGTCACTATTCCTAGTTTTCCCGACGGCTCGGGGAGCAGGGGCTCGGCGAGCGGCCAGTGCGGTACGTAGAGGGACGTGGACGCGGGGAACGATAACGGGAAGAGGTAATGACGCGGGACCCGTAGTTTGGGACATCTGGGCGATCCGTATGCGCCGACAGGTGCTCCTCGATTTCGCGTGGTCGTTCACCATTCCGAGGACACCATGCACGCGGATGAAAGCCGCGGAGTCTGGTGTGGCATAAGGACAGAACCTCAACATGTGACCGGCCTCACCACAGTGATAACAAAGGGGACAATGTTTAGGGACACGCCAGACGTCAGTCTTTCGAAACCGCGCCTCGGCTAGAAGAGGAGGACGGCGCGGGCTTGGATCAAGCGTAGGGGTGTCCACTCTGGCTCTGGGAGAGTCATACCCACTATGGTGTTGATTTAGATGAGGCACAGTGGTGTTCGCTCTTGAAGAATCGCACAGGGTATGCTGCTTAAGCGCGGACGCGTACGCCGGCACACTCGATGGCGGTGGCTGCCCGCCAGGCACAGACGGTTCCGGGACGACTTGCCTAACTTCCGCCCGAATGGCCTCCATGAGTGACGGAAGCCACGACGACGACGTTAGACCCTGTAGCTGAATGTGCCTCAGCTCTAGGAACACAGATCGAACCAGCTCCCTTAAGTCATCTCCAGAACCTTCGAAGCCGGAAGCATAGACGGCCGGTGACATGGCGGACACTTCAGGGTTATAGCACTGAGCCCTGTGTTGAAGTGTTCGTTCCATCGGGATGGCCTTCACTAGAAAATCTGATGTCGTGCCAGATGGACTCTGCACAAGCCCAGCAAATAGTTCTTGTTTCACCCCGCGCATTAGGTGTCACACTTTCTTTCCTCCGACATATTTGGATCAGCACGTCTAAAAAGGCGGATCATGTCTTCGTAGTACATCCCAACACTTTCGTTCGGTACTTGGCAGCGCGATCACAGTATCGACTCCGCACGTTCCCTTCGGTCGTTGGCGGTGTAGGTCGCCAACATCTGGCAACGAAAGAGGTCCCATAATGGTAGCGCCGTTTCGTGGTTCACGAACCACGTCCGCGCCGAATCTTCGAGAGCAAATTACACATTATGCCACTTCATTTGCTCATCCCAGCCGTTGTAGTTGGCGACCCGTTCGAATTGGTCTAGCCAGTCTTCAGCGTTCTCATAAAGCTCGCCATGGAAGGGTGGCGGCGTTCGAGACTGGAGGACGACGAACTGGGGTGAACTCTCTCCGTTAGCCACAATGTTCGTGTTCAATCTATGCATGGTGGTCACGGGCGTCCAGGACAAAAGCCCGAACTCTTGCGACTGACCTCGGAGGCGGCGACTGGAACTGCGGTGGACCGGTTTCAAATAAGTGGTGATTCTCGGTTGCCCTTGAGCCGTGGAACTCAGCAAAAAAGGAATCCAGCACCTCCACCAGAAAATTTAACGAGTACAATTAAGGCAGCAAACACTGACCGGATCAGTTCCACGCACTGCACTCAGCTTCGTCCTCTTTTTCCTCGGTTCAGAAAGGCACGCGGCAATATATATTAATTAAAAAGTAGGGGCCCAAGGATACTTCCCTGAGGTACGCCAGAAGTTACTTTTTTTACTAAGGATTGACAGCTATTATTGCTAACAAACTGAAAGCGGTATGCAAGATAAGAATAAAGGAGCTCACGAACCCGTCCCCTGAAGCCATTGTCGAACAACTTTGCCAAAAGTATATTATGACTAATATAGTCGAAGGCCTGCGAAAAATCTATAAAAACACCAAGGGCAAGTTTCTTTTTTTTTTCGAAACACTGTAAATTGTACTCTTTTTGACTTAGCAATGCTGTCTCAGTAGATTTATGCTTCATAAAACCAAACTGCGAATCTGTTATTATTTGGTGTGTGTCACAAAAACAAGATATCAGGCTATGGATAACTCTTTTCCAGTCATTTAGAAAAAATTATCCACATCCTTATATCTTGTTTTTGTGACACACATCAAATAATAACATATTCGCAGTTTGGTTTCATCAAACTTAGAAAACATTGGCAGCACTAACACCGGCCTCTAATGTGAAACACAAAGCTTACAACCTTTCTTGTACAAAGCTGTCACTTTAGCAATTTGCATGCGCCATGGGAACACTCCGTTTTCAAACATAAATTAAATAAATGTGCTAAAATTGGAGCCAGAATATCTAACACATACTTCACAGGCCGTATCTGAAAATCATCCGCATCGTGGCATCTGCTGTTTTTCATGTTCATGAATGCAGTGAATACTTCAAGGCTAATAATGAATAAGCAAGGATAATCTCACCTGTAGCATACAACAACTAAACTCAACTCCGGTCTACAGCCCATACGACTGCATCATATTGTACGCCATCCATCAGTCGCAAGTTGTCGTCATAAGGGGTGCCACAGGATGCGGTAACACTACCCAGGTGCCACAGTACATGGACTCCTACATAAACCAAGGGATTGGTAATACAGTAGAATGTCGAGCTAGTAGGTCAGACATGAAACACGCAGCTTCTATGTTTTGTCACCTATTCTGCTGCTTGTTTCATCAAGGGATTGATGTTGAGTGATGTATTGTGTTCCCTTAGTTCCGACGAATCAGCGCAGTCTGTTGCTGGGCATATAGCAGATGAATGCTGGGAAGAACTTGTACAGAGTGTGGGCTACAGTGTGCGATAGGAATCTGTGCTGCCACGTCGCTACGGATCTATCTTTTTCTGCACAGTTGGTGCCCTGTTGCGAAACTTGGAAGCCTGTCTTCGTGCAGTATTCATGCCATCATTGACGACTTGGTGGTGGTCATCATGGAGGTCATCAGAGACCATTAATTTGAGACTGTTTCAACTTCGAGCTACGTCTCATCTAAAGGCATGGAGCTTGTTGCAGATTCGCCCAGGCATCTGCAGGCAGAACGAGGATGAGGAAGACAAGGTTTGGGAATGGGTGCGCGCGAACGAGACCGAGCGCCATGTTGCATTATTGGGAGCCGGAGGGACAGTCTGAGATTAAAAACAGTCAGAGGCGGCCTGGTGTCTGCTCTCCTTCTTCTATAGCTAGTTTGGTCGCTTGCTGTGCGCCGTCTTCTTTGCCAGCCACGTTTGCTGGAATGCCAACTGCGCGCGAACAGGAGAACCCGAGCACTTTTAATTGGCACAGTTTGGCGAGAACTGAAAAGCCACCCTCAAATAGACGGCCTGGAAATTACGGCAGGATGGATTCAGAAAACGCACTATGTAATTCGCAGCAGTAGCCTTGGTAGGCGTGGTGTGCGTAATTCGACGCCATAAAGTATTTTGCACCCCAGTGTTCAAGAGGGGGTGAGCCGCCATGCTTTAAACGTATCGCTACCCATGTACCGCCTCGGCCATAGTACTACATCTACCTTATGCGTTCTTGAAGGGCCATATGTAGTAGTTGCGCGCCTACTTGTCTTGTGCGCCCCGCCCCTCAGTGATAACGGCCATATATGCCGCAGCGCCGCGTGCTGCTGCCCACTTCGCCCTGGCTTATCACGGACAGCGCCCAGCTCTGCTGGCGCTCGCCAGTAACTTGTTTCCGGGAATAAAGAAATTCCCACCGCGTGCTTCACGGCTGCTGTCTTCGTTTCCTGCCCGCACGGAAAAACACCACACAATGCATGCATTAGGCGCAGAGCTTGTAGATCATAACTGTTACGCGGGGGTAGAGAGTCACAAAAGTTCGGCGGTTCGAATGGAGGCGAACACTCTCTGCGCTCTACCTGCAAATCCGCAGAATTAAAACATAAGCTGGAGAATTATGCCGCGTGGCTCGAGTTCAGCTCTCGTCAGAGTTTCTGCGACGGCAGTCAGTGAACCTGGAGAGCGCGGAAAGAGTAGACAGCAAAACTCTAGTTAAAATCTCGCCTGCCAAAACATCCTGGGTGCGTCGCTTCTTCGTGTCAGACCTAGCAGACTGAGCCATTCAAAGCACCGGCGCCGCGTATTGTTATTAACGCAACATTGAAAATCATAAATTCCGCACTATCTTTACCCACACTCACGATGAACCGCTCGCCACGCCTGTTTTAGTCGCGCCAAAACAGTCAAAGACTCTCTCATTTTTCTGATATTAGCTCCCAACTCGAAGGCGATGCGCGCGCACACTTGAATATTTTATCGAACCCTTTCCATTCGTTCTAAATACGATAACAGATGACGTAAAATTTTGCGAAAACTTTCATTTTAGGAATCACTTTCTTTGACACTTCTACTTGAGCGGTCATCAGGGAGTATATTGAACAACCAGCATTTGAAGGATGAGAAATGGTCGAGTGACCGGCAAGAGACTATTCAGTTCAGAACGGCAGTGATTGTAATTATTCAAGCATTTAAAAAGCATATAAAGCAGCACTTGGCAGACCTTGTTCTATGGTTCTGCTTGCCGTCTCCTTTCCTCCGTAGCCTCGACAATGGTCGCCTTTGCAGTGAATCATGTCAGGTGCCGGAACAAGACGCACCTGCGATGGCTGCTCACTTACTGCTGCTCAGGACACACATAACGAAGACTCTAAAGATGTTAGTGTTCGCTGTAAGTATCCAGGGTGGAGTTACTTTTTCTTTTGTGATTCTTTGCAAGTAACTAGCTTTATAATTGGTCCTTAAAGTGCGCTATTGGCGAAGATTGCAGGAGCTTTTTACGTGGTTACTGTTAGCGAGACATGGTTGCGTCCAGAAATACAGGATTGTGAACTTTTACCTCCCGGATACAGCATAGTGCGTAACGATCGAATGTTCTGAGGGGGAGGTGTTGCAATAATAATTAAAGAAGGAATATAATTAATCCGTATACCAGACATATCAATGCATGAAAGTGTTTGGTGCCAGTTTGGATGTAGAAAAACTTTATTTCTTCTTGGCGCAATATACAGAGCACCCAATTCGTCTGTTTCCTGAGGACATACAACATTAACTAGAAAAAATGAAAACCAGGCAGCACCACCTAATTATTGCAGGAAATTTCAACATGCCAGGTTGAACTCTCTCACAGTTGAATCAATAGGAACGCATGACTGTGAGGTGCTTCTTGATATTGCCTTTAGCCACGACCTAACACAGATTGTTCACGAAAGCACCCGGATATCAGAAACAAGTAGGTTCACGCTGGATATAGTGTTCATCGACGGGCGCTTGGAAAGTAATGAAGTGACAGTTGAACATGCCTTATCAGATCACGAACTTGTGTTTGCTCTGTTAAACACGACCGTGCCATTACGCTTAAAAGAGACTACTGTGTATGTTCTGAACTTTGACAGAGCTGATGACACAAGCATTATTGACTATCTGTCATTTTCACTCGACGGATTTGGTGGTGGGGGTGACTTCAATGCGATGTGGATACGTTTTAAGGACATTATATTTCATTGCATTGACACATTAGTAACACTTAGCAAGAAAAAAAATGGAATTAACTCATGGATTATTCGAGAGATCGTCTGCCTGAAAAGAAAGATTAGTCGCCAGAGAAGAAAGCAACAAAGGTTCCGCTATTATATCCGCATTGTCCAGTCTCTTGCGTAATAAGCTAAGGGAAGCAAAAAAGAAACAATACAACGAAATATTGACCTGTTGCGGCCAAATCCTGCACCGCAATGAAACTGTGACTGATAGTGCGCATCTTACTTCAACCAATTCTTTCAATCTGTCTTTACGACACGTCTGACTCTGTGCTACCACCGCCCAAAAGATTCAACAATGCCTGACATAAGAATAATGTACAAGGAAATAGTGGCTCTCCTGCTCAGTGTTAACGAAAAGAAATCGATTGGTCCTGACGAGATACCAAATGCATTTTTCCGAAGGTGCGTGGAATGGATTGCTCACTACCCGCTGGTTATTTTTACCACTTCGCTTCAACAACAACAGATCCCAGATGATTGGCGATTAGCTAAGGTAGGGTCAATACACAAATCGGGAAATCGACAAAACATCGAAAATTATAGGCCAATCTCATTAACATGCGTCATTTGCAAGCTTCTGGAACAAGTTATTTCTAAATCAATTTACTCGTATATGGACGAAATAAACGCCTTTTTTCCTAACCAGCACGGTTTTAGGCAAAAGCTTTCCACGATAGCCCAACGTTTTGAAACAACGGACACTTTGCTGCCAGGGCGTTGGACAGGAGGGGGCAGATTTACGCAATTTGTCTCGACTTGTCCAAGGCCTTCGACAGAGTATCTCATCCGGACATTATTGAAAAACTAAGACTAACAGGAATCAATTCTAATCTGATAGGCTGGAAAGCCGTATGCTTATCAGAAAGAGTCCAGTATGTAGAGATTAACGGTCATAAGTCCCAATTCTTAAGCGTAACTTCCGGCGTCCCGCAGGGATCCGTCATGGGGACTGTTTTATTTTTAATCTATATTAACGACACAGCTGCTGACATTGATAAGAATATTACCGTACGCCTTTTCGCCGATGATTGTTTACTTTATCGAGAAATAAAAAGCAAGGCAGATCAAGACTTGTTACGTGACGCGCTGATTAAGGTTAAAAACTGGTGTGACCAGTGGAAAATGAAAATAAATGAAGAAAAAACAGTCGTCCTAGGAATTACTAACAAGACTAAGCATGCACTTAATTATAGTTACATGCTGGACTTTACCGAACTAAAAACAGTTTCTGCAGCCAAATATTTAGGATTAACGATAGCAAGTGACTTAAGTTGGAATCTGCACATTAACCAGATTTGTTCAAACTATGGTTCTTACGTCGCAAATTAAAACACGGATCACAAGCTGCTAAACCTACTCAACATACGTGAGGCCCACGTTACAATATGCTCTCTGGGACCAAATCGGACAAATTCAAATACTTGAGAAAGTGCAGCAAGATTTATCTTATCAAAATTTTCACGCTCAATTTGCTACAGTTACCTTCTTTAGCAGATCGCTGAAACTTCTCTTCTTGTTATCTAGGGACTTCTAAATATTGATAAAACACAGTATTTAGTTTTACGAGAAACACAGAATTTACGAGGAAGGCATGATTATAATTACCACGTTCCACGATCCCACCATAACGCATCAGTTCAGTCGTTTAGTCGTGTCCGACTCTTCGTGACCCTATGGACCATATCACGTAACGATTTCCGGTCTCTCACTATCTTCCTAACATCACAAAACTTAATCTTCAACGCCTCGAGGATGCCATCTAACCACCGCGTTCGCTGTCTACCCCTTCTCCGGTAACCTTCAACCTTTCCCAACATCAAATCTTTCTCCAGCGACTCCTCTCTTCTAATCAGATGACCACAGTAGCTGAGTTTTAACTTTAGAATTTGACCCTCCAATGAGCAGTCAAGATTTATGGTCGACAATACAGACTGATTTAATCTTCTGGCAGTCCAAGGAACTCTCAAGAGTCTCCGCCAGCACCACAATTCAAACGCGTCAATTCTTCGGCGGTCAGCCTTTCTCACAGTCCAACTCTCGCATCCATACATCACAACTGGAAAGACCATAGCACGAGTTATACGGATCTTGGTTGGCAGTCTAATGTCTCTGCTCTTTACTAGGTGGTCAAGGCTAGCCATGGCTCTCTTTTCCAGAAGCAGGCATCTCCTAATTTCATGGCTGCAGTCTCCTTCCGGGGTAATCTTGGAGCCCAAAAAGAGAAAATTTGTCACAGCTTCCACTTATTGTCCCTTGAGGCTCCAGGACTTGATAGGACAAGACGCCATGATCTTTGTCTTTTTAATATTCAGTTTAAGCCCAAACTTCTCACTGTCTTCTTGTACGCGCATCAGAAGTCTCTCGAGTTCCTCTTCACTTTCTGCCTATAAAGTGGTATCCGCATATCTAAGGTTATTGATACGTTTTCCAGCAATCTTCACTCCAGCTGAAGACTCATCCAGACCGGCCTTCCTCATGATGCACTCTGCATATAGGTTAAATAGGCAGGGCGACAGTATGCAGCCTTGTCTCACTCCTTTCTCAATCGGAAACCAATCAGTAAGACCATGCCCAGTTCTGACTGTGGCCTCTTGCCCTTCATACAGGCTCCTGAGGAGACAGATGAGGTGAATTGGAACTCCCATCTCTTGGAGAGCTTGCCACAATCTACTGTGATCTACGCAGTCAAATGCTTTCGCATAATCAATAAAGCAGAAGTAGATGGGTTTCTGGAAATCTTGTTTTTTCCATGATCCAGCGAAGGTTAGCAATTTGGTCTCTAGTTCCTCTGCCCTTGCGAAACCCAGCTTGCACGGCCGGAAGCTCCAGGTCCACATACTGTTGCAGCCTATCATGGAGAATTTTCAACATTACCTTGCTAGCATGCGAAATAAGCGCGATCGTACGGTAGTTGGAACAATCTTTGGCACTGCCTTTTTTGGAATGGGGATGTAAACTGACCTCCTCCAATCCTGTGACCACTGCAGGGTTGTCCAAACTTGCTGACATACTGTATACAGAACGTTAACAGCGTCATGGTTGAGGTTTTGAAGCAACTCCGCTGGAATGGCATCAATTCGGCTAGCTTTGTTCTTAGCAAGGCTGGCTAAGGCCCATTCAACTTCACTCTTCAGGATGCCCGGCTCGAGATCAGTAATCACCACCGTCTTATGTTGGGTTTGCACATCCGGGTCCTTCTTGTACAGTTCTTCTGTGAATTCCTGCCACCTCTTCTTTATCTCTGAGGCTTCAGTGAGGTCCCTGCCTCGTTTGTCCTTTATCACACCCAGCTTAGCACAGAAGCTTCCTTTGATACCTTTGATTGTCTTATACAGCGCTCTTGTGTTCCTCAATTGGCTGTTGTCCTCAACTGCTTGGCACTGTATGTTGAGGAAGGCATTCTTATCTCTCCTTGCTATTTTCTGAAAATCCGCATTGAGAACCTTGCATCTTTCTCTTTCCCCCATAACTTTTGCCATCCTTCTTTTCTCAGCTATTTGCAAAGCCTCTTCAGATAACCAGCTTGCTTTCTTGCATTTCTTTTGCTTTGGAACTACCTTAGTAGCAACTTCTTGTATTATATCACGAACATCAGTGCACATCTCTTCAGGCTCTCTGTCTTCTAGATCTAATTCTTGAAATCGATTCCTCACTTCCACAGCATATTCTGATAGAATTTGATCCAGATCATACCTCAAAGGCCTTCTAGTTTTCTGCGTTTTTCTCAATCGAAGCTTAAATTTGGCAACAAGAAGCTGATGATTGGTGCCACAATCGGCCCCAGGCCTTGTTTTTACTGCTTGTATAGCGCTTCTCCATATCTGCCGGCAAAGAATATAATCAATCTGATTCCTGTACAGACCATCCGGTGAAGTCCCCGTGCACAGGCGCCTCTTGTGCTGTTGAAATTGAGTATTCGCTATTTCAGGTTGTGTTCTTGACAAAACTCTATTAGCCTCTGCTCAGCTTCATTTGGCTCACCAAGACCAAACCTGCCTGTAATTCCGGATATTTCTTCACTCCCCACCTTAGCATTCCAGTCTCTTATGAGAAAAAGGACGTCTGATGATGAAGTGCGGTCTAAAAGGCATTGCAGGTCAGCATAAAATCTCTCAACGTCAGCTTCTTCAGCAGTAGTGGTTGGTGCATAGACTTGAATAACTGTTATGTTGAAAGGGTGACCTTGGATCCGAAGTGAAATCATTCGGTCGTTTTTGGGGTTGTACCCTAGCACTGCTTTGCCCATTCTTCTGTTTACTATGAGAGCGACCCCATTGCTTCTCTTGGATTTGTGCCCACAATAAAAGACATAATGGTCGCCGGAGTTAAATTCTCCCATTCCTGTCCACTTGAGCTCGCTGATACCCAAGATATCAATGTTCAATCTGTCCATTTCTCGCTTGACGACATCCAGTTTACCTTGCGTCATAGATCTTACATTCCATGTCGCTATGTGATATATCTCCTTGCAACATGGGACTTTCCGGTCGCTTCCCGACACATCCACAACTGAGAGTCCTTTTGGCTTTAGCCCAGCCGCTTCATTCGTCCTGGAGCTACTAGGAATCGCCCTTTGTTCATCCCCAGTAACATGCGGGACGCCTTCCAACCTGGGGGGCTCATGTTCTGGCGCCATATCATTAATGCTATTGTGACTGGCCATAGGGTTTTCTTGGCAAGAAATACTGGAGTGGGTTGCCATTACCTTCTCCAGTGAATCACATTTTTCATAACTCTCTGCCGTGACCTGTCTATCTGGGGTGGCCCTACACAGCAGAGCTCACGACTTCATCGAGTTTCGCAAGCCCCTCCGCCACGACAAGGCAGTGATCCATGAAGGGGACATTAATGCATACTCATTTTTTCCCCGTACTATAGCCGAGTGGAATTGTTTGCCAGTTGCTGTCCTTGAATCAAACCCGTTATCTTGCTTTGAAAATCTAACTAACAGGAACTTGTAAAATGCATTTTGTATACGCTGTAACATTATTCATGTTTCTATTGTTTGTTGCGTTGTTCTTTTTTCTACAAATATTTATGTTTTGTTGTTACAAAGTCTATTATCTGTCTCCCACCCTGTAACGGCCTTACCCGGCCAACAGTATTGGAAAATAAAAATAAGATGTTCTGCAAACTATACAGTGAAAATGATAAATGAAAACCAAGAAAAGTCTGCTGTGAAAAGCACATATTGTAAAAGGCTAAGCAAAGGAAAACGCATTCCATTTTCTGGCCCCTTTCCGAACGGGGAAGATTGCATTCATTCGCAATTACAAGCATTGCACCCATGAGACGATCGAGGTCAAGTAACTTTATGAGCAGGAGTCCCTAATCTGGAAATGCTAGCCTTGTAAACATCCGTATGACAAGCCTCTCCAGAAGAGAAATGTGACGGGGAACACATGCACAAAAAATGACGGCCGGATCATTGTACACAAGAGCAATATATAAATGCGCTACCAAGCTGGGCATCGGGGCATTTTTTCTTTTACCACCCAGAATTTAGGATAGTTGTTTAGGTCAAATCTGTGCGTGTTCCCGCGGCATCCCTTGTATGCATCCACCTGGGGTTCTTTAACGTGCACTGACATCGTACAGCACACGGGCACCTTGCTTTTCGCCTCCATCGAACTAAATTTAAAACAAAATCAAGTCAAGGTGAAATTTCGGGTGGCGTTGGCCAGATTTCGCAGTGGCCATGTTAATACAGGCCAAAACACTGTCTAATTTTGTGTCCATCTCGACAGGACTTCCTTATAGCATCGCACTATTTCCTTATCACTTTCTCGATATTTGAACAGCCTTCCTGTCACTTTACATCAGCCCTAATATCGCCTCTCAAAGATGGACTGAAGAAGAGGCGCGATCCCTTCTCCCTGTGTGATGCAGAGTATAGATGTAACTGTTGGTCTCAAGATATTAAGACCGCCCGTCAAATCAATCAAACTCTTTTGCTACGAGTTCATTCCAGTCTCACTTTACCCATCTTTTCTGTCAACGATTCGGACATGCAACGGGCCTGAACTGCTCTTGCTCCAATAATAAAAATCCTATCAGTCTCTTTGTCCTCCACTTTTCGGTATCATAGTCATATTGCCGCGAACCATTGTGATATTCATTTGTTGCTGCAAAAAGGCGCAGGCAAGCGGACTTATCACTTACTTCTAGCGCACATACTGGCCTTGTGTTCTGCTTTTTCACGTTCAGCGTCGCAGAGAGCTGCTTCATATCGCTTTTGCCCAAGATGCTCAGAGATTTACCTTGATTGACTGCAGACAATACCACCCGCTTTCACCTTGTTTCAGGCTGCTCTAGTTTCCTTCGGATGGTTGATTACATGTTTATTCGCCGAATTTAAAGTGAGCGCTGTTTCTTCTATGGCAGGCGCAATCATCTCAGTGATCCGCCAGTCTTCTAGTTTGTTGCATCCGGAATTGTCACGTGCTAACTGCCGTTGTTCCTGGCTCCCTCCTTCCCTCGCGTCTTCAGGAAACGTGCGTCACCAAACGCTAAGTTGGCCCTCCTGAACTCTCTAAAACCTTCCTTGTGAACTGGCAATCGTCAAATAAGAATGTTTCCCGAAAGGAGATGACTTCATTTCTATTATTATTTCCAACGTATACAATCTACAAATGGCAAGTCACCAGCGTCAGTTGAGAAAGAGGAATTAGAGCAACAAAAACAGCAAAGAACACGGGGATGCGAATAAGAGGCAGTGAGAAGCTGCGTCCGACGATCCGGAAATCAGCGCTTGGCGTGAGGACGCCAGGTAACGTACAAATGAAACACGAAAGGCTAAGCGAGCGTCCGAGACACCGGAAGAGTGGGAAGAACGTTGCCGTTGCCCAACTACGAGAAGGCGAACATGCGATAGAGCATGCAAACTGCTCAGTGGGGAACCTCGATTGAACGAGAATCCTGCGTGTCCAAGGTTGAAACGGCGGCAAACTACAGAACACTGATCAAGCTTCTTCTCAACCAAAGCAATCAATAAATAAATATATTCTTTACATACATATCTATTCGCAACAATAGACAAGCGCTCTTGGATAAAATCACATCCAAATCTACACAGGCTCTCTCAGATAATCCAATCTAAGCCAAGCCAAATTTAGCTTTAGCTACGCATATCTTGCCACCAGCGGACCTACTACCAGTCCCTTCTTTTGCGCTGTGGGAGGCTATACTGGCCAGCTCAGTCAGACCCGTTAACGCAAGTTCGGGCTACTGAGTGGGCTCAAAAGGTCGCCGAGAGCAACGGACTTGAGGTCATCTAAGTGTATACCACCCACAAATCGCTCACTGCTGACAATAAATGTTTTCCAATCAATTGGCTTAACTTAGCTATGCCACTACTTTTTTTTTTTTGCATTCTAGATAAAGGGGCGATAATGTCATAAAATAATAACATGATTTCTACACTATGATTTCTACAACTGCGGTTGCGCAGTAACTATGGACACCAGCTGCGCCGTTCCACGAGTGTTCCGCTGCTGCGCCGCGCCACTCTCTACCGCTGCGTCGTCTCGTGACGTCACAATCCTCGTTATGCAACCTCACTAAGTATGCACAAACTGCTCGCGTTGTCTCCATCATTGCGTCTAACTCCGTATGATCACGTGACTAACTAGCATGTGCCCTTGCTATCACTTTCCAGAATGGCGTTGTAGAACGCGTACCATGCAGAAAATAAAGCGTACAGGGGTAGTCAAAAGTTCCCAGTCCATAGAGTCTGCTTCTGAGCAGCATAGTCAAAGAGCTGCGATGGCCCCAAATCTCAAAAGATACGTGAAGGGTAGGAGAGGCGCTATTCTAATCCCTGAGATAACTGATAGCTTTAACAGGATCTCTAGTGTCATAATATGCTGACCAGAAGGAGAACCTGCGGCCTGGGAACTTTTGACTACCCCTGTAGATGTTGGAACACTCCATAAAGCCTTTTAGGGCGATGGCTGTACGTAAACACCGCTCCGGTGTCTTTAAATGACCTTTAAATTCAGCCAATGCTAAGCTAAAAACCATCACGCCCAGCTACAAGTCTCGTGGAAAACTGATGCATTATACTGACAGTTTATGACCACGTGACTAATTGAATGATTTACTATTACACGCCGTAATTTAAGTGCATTTGTTGAATGGGATTATAAATTAAACTTCTGAATTATTGGACGGCTCAGGTCAAATATAATTGGAGTGGGCTAATAGTGAACATAAATTACTTGTCTTTATTAATTTTAATTGAAATTTAGCTTACTTCTAGAGCATCAAGTCATAGATTGTTCAATAGCTTATAACCAGTGCGAGTGAACTGCATTAATTGCAGGTTTTACCTGATTATCGTACTAAATTTAAGTGATTACAAACTGAGCGCTAAACCACAACGCCAAGTCCTTGAAAACGTTTCGACGAGTAGAATCGAAAAATAATTAACAATTCCATCAATTAGTCGACCCCTAGGGTCTTTGGATCGCTTATGCATTGGAGTATCCATAACGCTTACAAGTAAGTCACAGGATTCCGTCCTCTGGATTTATCGAGGGTAGGCTAAACGTTGCTCATGTTGCGCTTCAAGTCATGTCCCATAAGAAACGATCTACTCGTTTATCAGACGCTGTATCTGCAGATGTGCATGTCGGTAATAAAAAGAGGGCAGGATTAGAGGAAGGACAGAAATACGAAATAACGTTCGGAAAGAGCGAGCAGGATGACGAACCGGGGGACAAAACAGACATAAACGCACAAAGTAAGAACAGGCGACGTTAGTTTAAACGAGGAAAAAAAAAACGCGTTGACGTCTATGTGCCTCCTTCTCATTTTACATGCTGTCAGTGAACGGAGCCTTGTAGGCTTAAAAGCCAAGTTCAAAAAGCGCTCACCCAAAGCGCCGGAAACATGTGCATGTCGCCTCGAGCGTAATACAAACAGGCGCTTCACGGCCTGTCATACTTCACCGCCCTGAAATCGGTCGGCCGGAGGAAAGATTTTTTTTTTTCTTTCAACGCATACTAAAGCAGTGTTCTCGAGTTCTGAAAAACCTCGAAGACGTGATAAGTTCTTCGCGAACTCCTGTTGAGAAGCGAAAAAGAAACCACACAACCGAAAATATGTAAGAGAGTCAATGGTTCCTTCGTGCAACTTCTGCCCAGCGGCTGACATTCCTTCTTGTTTTAAACATGCCCAGCGTCGCCTTAAAAGGCACTTTCATATGACTCATATCCCACGGCAAAAAGTACAAGGACTCAGGATGGGATGTACACGCGGGAGCTGTTGTCCTGGCCTTACGCCTCTTCCCGTTTCAGCGTCTTGTCTGCGCTGTTTGAAGAGCTACGGCTAACTCGTCCAAGCTTCTGCATTAGCTTACACATGGATAGCAACATAACTTATTTCTTCAGTTTCTTGAAAGGCAAGGGTGTGAAAACTGGGCCTTATTTAACGCAAAAATATTGTACTTGACAAATAAATATATCGCTTCTTGCCGTGGTTTCCATAGCCATGACACCCCGTTGTGCGAGGGTACCTGAACAGTTTCTCAAAAAATATTCTAGAAGGCACTTTGGACCACTAAAGTAGTTACCGGGTATGCTACCAAAGGTAGCAGAGTTGCGCGTAGGTCCGCCATCTCGCCGTCAAGCAACCGAAATTATTGCGGCACTCAGTTTCCGCAGGCCTGTCGTATCCCCGATCGACCATGGCTACTTTTGCAAGGTTTGTAAAGCACTTTTCCGCTTGATGCAAACAAAGAACATCAAAATAGCTTACTGCGTAATTCACAGTCAATAAATATGTCAAGGAAAAACAGCTCCGCTGTTTCTAGAGCGCGGCGTAATCTGCGCACGGCAGCAGACAATTTACAATGTCGCCTGCTCCGAACCTTTTACCTGATAACTTAAGGGCAAACTCAGTATTGTAGATACGCGCCATAAAAGTGCAGCATTCATCTTTGAGCCAATATTTAGCCGCCTTACCTGCATTAGAAAACCTGTTTATATATCTTCTAATTGGATGTGCAAGACCTTTAAAACGTTATGAGCGAGAGCAAGGCCAGCATATAACATCTAAAACACCGTTTATTCGAAACTGTATAGCATCTGAAGTAAACACTCAGATGCCTAAACATGGCTTGCTTCGCTTAAAAATTGTTTGCATACAAGTTCTATGCCAACAGGGATCAATACACAACGCAAAGCAGCGCGGAGCTCTATTTTAGCGCTTAAACAGTGTAAATGAAAAAGCGCTCAAATGCAAGCCTAGCCTGTTTTCGATAAAGAAACCTCAATGCAAGTTTCAGCAAAAATATTAATAATAATAAGTGCTTGTACTTGGACAAAATACGAACAGAGTGCAACATAGCCAGATATTTTGATCTGGCTAGCTGTATAAAGTTGATGCACACTTTTGCATGGAAAACTGCAGTAGCTCTCAACATCTCCGAGATCATACCACTTATGAGCCAGCGACCAATTTCCAATGGTATTTAAACATCTTGAGATTTTCTTCAGACATGTATACTTTGCATCCTTCTCTATGTAAGCACGTGTCACAGCCCCATTTCCAAAAAAAGTCATTTTGTTCATTGCTTTTCAGCTCTGGTGATTCGAAATGTGGAGTGTAGCAAACCAGAGTTGATTTCTCAAAGGGGAGTTATAACTGCATTATGCAATAAAGTAAAGTAGTTATATCACGCCATGTTTAGCTATTTTAGTGTTTGCTTCACAAAAGCAGTAGTGGAAAAAATGTCCTAGTGTGTTGACATTGTGAATTACGAAATGACAGAAGTCAAGCCTGAGCGATGCCAGGTAAACGCCTCTCTTTTGGTGAGAAATTCTATTTGGCTTTCGTTCGTCAACGGAGCCGGAATACGTCTGCCTAATGTACCGATCTAATCAAATTTAACCAACAAGAGGACAGGATCTATCAAGGACGAGAAGTCATCACCATCCAAAGGGAGGCTCTTTGCACCCACTGCGCATTGAGGATTCTGACGCCCAAATGTACCGCGTAAATCAAGAAGCCGCATATTTGCAAAGCAGGCATATTTCCAGCACTCGAGTCATTCGTGTCAACGACTACACTCGACGCAGAAAAAAATCTTCCACGTGGAAAATTTCTTTTCTTTTTATGTTTGCGAGAAGCACAGTGCGCCACTCGCGGCGTGTGTCGTTCGCTGACTGTTTCATCGTCATATAACTGATTGTGGGCATGCGAAATTCCACGTTCACTCCGCAGACGACTCATTTCCTCACAACAGTTTTAGATGACACGATTAATTTTCCGCAGCATTATGTTATCCCGCGAAGAGTCCCATCTCACAAGCGATGCACGTACCACGCGTATTAGCGAGTCGCGAAAGTCGCACTAAACGTGGAGGAGTCCTGGGATATTACTGCCGCAATATTCCGCTCGTCGCCTATCTTCCAGTCATCTTATCGATTGTGTAAAAAATTAGGAGGACGCCTCAAGCGCAGACACAATAGAGTGCGCCCTCATTGCCACTTTTGTGTTGCTACTCTGATATTACTTGGATCACACCCGCTTCTTTGCCTGTTATTCAACTACTTTAACGTTTCAGCTCGGCATATTTGGCTTTACGGACTAACTCAGCTTCAGCCCTGCGTTCACGATTGCCGGAAACTTGCTCACGTTCAGCTCGGCTTGTATGCCTCGGCATTTCCGCCTTCGCTTGTCTTCCTCATTCCGATCGTTCTTCTCTCTTTCGAAGTTTTCCTGGTCGTCAACAGCATCACGACAAGACACATCCTCAAAGGAAGCTCCACACATATCTGGAATACAATTTCACAAAACGTTATCGCACTAGTACCAGCCATAGGTCATCGCACGTGTTCGAACACAGTGACACACACACGAGGTTATTTGTCTACTCCACGTTGGTTTCATTCCCTGAACACCAATCGCTACTCACTAATCAATACGTCAGCCAATCACGCTAAAACCCAACACTATATATTTCATATAGACTCAATACATGGCGTCTATCATTTCCCCTGTGTCTGTTTCGACTCAACCGCGAAGCCCAGTTTGATGATAATGTACTAGAACGCGGATGCGCCATCTACCTTGGCGAACATTCATTCATTCATTCATTCATAAACCTTTATTCACAACGATGACATGAGGCCTAGAGGGGAAGGGGGTGGGTTAGGTGAGGTTGAGGTTGATGTTGAGGGCGCCAGACTCCAACATGAAGTCTTGCAGGGCACTAAGCTTGAGCTTGGCGTTGGTATTGGGGGCTGTCCAGTCTTCGTAACTCTGAATGTGGTGAGCAGATGTGTAGCGTGCGCGGAGGCCAGCCGTGCCAGGACAGACCAAGTGCTGCAGGTCAACGGAGTCAGCAGGGCAGTTGGGGCAGCTGATCTTGGTTCGGCGCCGTTGACTCAAGATGTCCGGTGTGTACGCTGCACCGGCTCGCGCCTTGTGAGTTCGAACTTGGGCTGGACGAGAGAGACCGAAGGGATCGGAGGAGTAATATCGGGGACAAGGTCCCGCAACAAACCCCCCCGCTCATGTTTAAGCCGCGTGATGACAGAGTCCGGTATGATGAAGGTGACGGGAGAACAGTAAGGGTGGTCCGAGTTGGACGGGCCCCCATCAAGGCTATGCCGGCGGTCTTCCTCTAGCTGCGCGCCAGCGGCCTCGTAGGCCGTTCTGTTCCCAGTTACTTGTGCGTGATATCCAGGTGTCCAATGAATTCGTACCGAGACTTCGTACTCCCTAAACAGCGCTACCGCTACTTTGGCGAGCATGTATCAGGTCTTTCTAGTTTAGGTGGCAGCCGCATCAGATGATGGCGCCCCCCAAGTGTTTGCTCTGGGAGAATATTTTTGCAGATCCCGGGCGTGCAATCACGTGACACAAAAATGACGTAGAGGCTACGTCACTTCTGGTGTCCTGTAGGAACAAGAGAGAAGTAGAAATTAAAGTGATGGTGGAAGGCCTGGAAGTGCCCAGGGTCGAGGAAATGAGGATACTAGGCATGTTTATCAACAGGAAGGGCAACAACACCAACACCATAAAGGAATTAACCACATATGCAGACCAAGTAGTAGGCATGCATATTCAGGAGGGTAGCAGTGAAGGGGACAGGACTAAAAGAAAGGATTCTCCTGAATATGTCACAGGCGTACGTAATAAGTCGGATCTGCTACGCGACGCCGTACCTAAACATGAGCAAGGCAGAAATAGAGAAGATAGAATATTGAGGAAATGCGTCAAGCGAGCTCTGGGACTCCTCATATTCACGTCGACGGAGCGGCTTGAGAAAATGGGAATTCACAACAGATGGGTTGAGCTGGCAGAGGGGGTGAGAATATCCCAATTGGAACGGCTCGGCCAGTCTGAAACAGGCAGAACAATACTTGAATGGGTAGGAATCCGGCCAGAAAGTAGCACGCACAAGATGGTAAACATCCCGCCAGGAATCAGGACCAAGATACGCGTCTCACCTATGCCGCAAAACATGCACCCCGAGTACAACAAATAAAGGCGAGAGCATAGGGCTAAGGCCTGCGAGAGAAAGATGAGGAAGCGACCGGCAGACCAGGTGGCTTATGTAGACGCGGCGTGCGGACAGCACGGGGCGGCTGTATCCGCGATTGTCGACGGGACAGGAGCTTTAATGGTAGCGGCTTCGAGCCGCACGAAAGATGCCAGCGCGGCGGAAGAGCTGGCGATAGCGCTCGCTTGCGTCGGTACCAAGGCCAGGACAATTTTATGTGACAGCAAAAATGCAGTGAGGAACTTTGGGAAAGGAAGAATCTCGGAAGAGGCCAAACGCGTCCTCGAGGGGAGGCCGATAAAACGTAATATAGAAATAATATGGATTCCAGCGCACGAGTCTATTGCAGGAAATGAGGCTGCACACGAGCTTGCCCGAGCTCTCCATCACTGGGTGGCCGTAGAGCAGCCCTCTCGCATAGACATGAAAGATAGCTTGATTTCATACAACGAGATCACGGAACATTATAAGCTAAGCAGGAGGGTCTATCCGCCGCCCGACCGTTCCCTCGGAAACGAGGAGGCAATTGCTTGTAGAAGATTGTAAGGAGAAATCATATAAGCCCCTTCTGGGTATACGTGACAATTTCTAAAGAGGAGAAAGATCATTATTGCATAACATGCGGGGAGAGGGGCACTCTAGACTACATAATATGGGAATGTGCTGGCAGCCCGGGCGCCGAGCAAAATATAGATAGAGAAGCCTGGGAGACCTTGCTGCGGAGCGAGAACCGCGCTCAACAGCAACAAGCTGTTCGCCTGGCGGCTGAGGCCCTGAAGCAACAATGTGTCTTCACCAGACCTTAGTTTGCGAGGCTCCTGAGTAGGGCTCCCTTAGGCCTGCGTGCCGGGGGGTCCAAAAAGGAGTCTCATTTCGGCGGAAATAAAACGTTTTGATGATGATGACGGGTGCTTTTAATATTACATTTTTTCCTTTTACTAGAGGGAGTGAACCCCTTCATGGATCACTGCCTTGTCGTGGCGGAGGGGCTTGCGAAAC
>JAJIZL010021208.1:1201-20654 GCA_023969395.1 Amblyomma maculatum | reverse complement strand
CCCCTTCATGGATCACTGCCTTGTCGTGGCGGAGGGGCTTGCGAAACTCGATGAAGTCGTGAGCTCTGCTGTGTAGGGCCACCCCAGATAGACAGGTCACGGCAGAGAGTTATGAAAAATGTGATTCACTGGAGAAGGTAATGGCAACCCACTCCAGTATTTCCTGCCAAGAAAACCCTATGGCCAGTCACAATACCATTATCGATATGGCGCCGGAAGATGAGCCCCCCAGGTTGGAAGGCGTCCCACATGTTACTGGGGATGAACAAAGGGCGATTCCTAGTAGCTCCAGGACGAATGAAGCGGCTGGGCTAAAGCCAAAAGGACGCTCAGTTGTGGATGTGTCGGAAAGCGACCGGAAAGTCCGATGTTGCAAGGAGATATATCACATAGCAACATGGAATGTAAGATCTATGACGCAAGGTAAACTGGATATCGTCAAGCGAGAAATGGACAGATTGAACATTGATATCTTGGGTATCAGCGAGCTCAAGTGGACCGGAATGGGAGAATTTAACTCCGGCGACCATTATGTCTTTTATTGTGGGCACAAATCCAAGAGAAGGAATGGGGTCGCTCTCATAGTAAACAGAAGAATGGGCAAAGCAGTGCTAGGGTACAACCCCAAAAACGACCGAATGATTTCACTTCGGATCCAAGGTCAGCCTTTCAACATAACAGTTATCCAAGTCTATGCACCGACCACTACTGCTGAAGAAGCTGACGTTGAGAGATTTTATGCGGACCTACAATGCCTTTTAGACCGCACCCCATCATCAGACGTCGTTTTTCTCATAGGAGACTGGAATGCTAAGGTCGGGACTGAAGAAATATCCGGAATTACAGGCAAGTTCGGTCTTGGTGAGCCAAATGAAGCTGGGCAAAGGCTAGTAGAGTTCTGTCAAGAAAACAACCTGACCATAGCGAATACTCATTTTCAACAGCACAAGAGGCGCCTGTACACATGGATTTCACCGGACGGTCTGTACAGGAATCAGATCGATTATATTATTTGCCGGCAGAGATGGAGAAGCGCTATACAAGCAGTAAAAACAAGGCCTGGGGCCGATTGTGGCACCGATCATCAGCTTCTTGTTGCCAAAATTAAGCTTCGATTGAGGAAAACGCAGAAAACTAGAAGGCCTTTCAGGTATGATCTGGATCAGATTCCATTATGATATGCTGTGGAAGTGAGGAATCGATTTCAAGAATTAGATCTAGAAGACAAAGAGCCCGAAGAGATGTGGACTGATGTTCGTGATATAATACAAGAAGTTGCTACTAAGGTATTTCCAAAGCAAAAGAAATGCAAAAAAGCAAACTGGTTATCTGAAGAGGCTTTGCAAATAGCTGAGGAAAGGAGGATGGCAAAAGGTATGGGGGAAAGAGAAAGATACAAGGTTCTCAATGCGGATTTTCAGAAAATAGTAAGGAGAGATAAGAATGCCTTCCTGAACATACAGTGTCAAGCAGTTGAGGACAACAGCCAATTAAGGAACACAAGAGCTCTGTATAAGACAATGAAAGATATCAAAGGAAGCTTCTGTGCTAAGCTGGGCGTGATAAAGGACAAACGAGGCAAGGACCTCACTGAAGCCTCAGAGATAAAGAAGAGGTGGCAGGAATACACAGAAGAACTGTACAAGAAGGACCCGGATGTGCAAACCGAACATAGGACGGTTGTGATTACTGATCTCGAGCCGGGCATCCTGAAGAGTGAAGTTGAATGGGCGTTAGCCAGCCTTGCTAAGAACAAAGCTAGCGGAATTGATGGTATTCCAGCTGAGTTGCTTCAAAACCTCAACCACGACGCTGTTAACACACTGCATACATTATGTCAAAAGATTTGGACAACCCTGCAGTGGCCACAGGATTGGAGGAGGTCAGTTTACATCCCCATTCCAAAGAAAGGCAGTGCCAAAGATTGTTCCAACTACCGCACGATCGCGCTTATTTCGCATGCTAGCAAGGTGATGTTAAAAATCCTGCAAGGTAGGCTGCAGCAGTATGTGGATCGGGAGCTTCCGAACGTGCAAGCTGGGTTTCGCAAGGGCAGAGGAACTAGAGACCAAATAGCCAACCTTCGCTGGATCATGGAAAACGCAAGAGAGTTCCAGAAACCCATTTACTTCTGCTTTATTGATTATGCGAAAGCGTTTGACTGCGTAGATCACAGCAGATTGTGGCAAGCTCTCCAAGAGATGGGAGTTCCAATTCACCTCATCTGTCTCCTCAGGAACCTTTATGAAGGGCAAGAGGCCACTGTCAGAACTGGGCATGGTCTTACTGATTGGTTTCCGATTGAGAAAGGGGTGAGACAAGGCTGCATACTGTCGCCCTGCCTATTTAACCTATATGCAGAGTGCATCATGAGGAAGGGCGGTCTGGACGAGTCTTCAACTGGAGTGAAGATTGCTGGAAAACGTATCAACAACCTTAGATATGCGGATGATACGACTTTAATGGCAGAAAGTGAAGTGGAACTCAAGAGACTTCTGATGCGCGTACAAGAAGAGAGTGAGAAGTTTGGGCTTAAACTGAACATTAAAAAGACGAAGATCATGGCGTCTTGCCCTATCAAGTCCTGGAGCATGAATGGACAAGAAGTGGAAGCTGTGACAGATTTTCTGTTCTTGGGCGCCAAGATTACCTCGGAAGGAGACTGCAGCCATGAAATTAGGAGACGCCTGCTTCTGGGAAAGAGAGCAATGGTTAGCCTTGACCGCCTAGTAAAGAGCAGAGACATTAGTCTGCCAACCAAGATCCGTATAACCCGTGCTATGGTTTTTCCAGTTGTGATGTATGGATGCGAGAGTTGGACTGTGAAAAAGGCTGACCGCCGAAGAATTGACGCGTTTGAATTGTGGTCCTGGCGAAGACTCTTAAGAGTTCCTTGGACTGCCAGAAGATCAAATCAGTCGATATTGTCGACCATAAACCCTGACTGCTCATTGGAGGGTCAAATTCTAAAGTTAAAGCTCAGCTACTTTGGTCATCTGATGAGAAGAGAGGAGTCGCTGGAGAACGATTTGATGTTGGGAAAGGTTGAGGGTCGCCGGAGAAGGGGTAGGCAGCGAACGCGATGGTTAGATGGCATTCTCGAGGCATTGCAGATGAAGCTATGTGATGTTAAGATGATAGTGAGAGACCGGAAAGCGTGGCGTGACATGGTTCATAGGGTCACGAAGAGTCGGACACGACTGAACGCCTGAACTGAGAGGGAGTGAAAGGGTGGTTGCAAGCTGTCTTCCAAGTCCAGTGCGCGGAAAGGATGCAAGGAGACGCTTGGCCGTGGGAGCGCGGCTTCGAGCCGGAGGAGGGGGAACGTCTAGCCATACGTCATGCGAGTACAGCACTCAGCACGCACGCACACTTTATTTTTCCCTAGAAGTTCGGAAAGGATGAACGGAGAAGCGAGCAGGCTAGCCAACGTAGACAGCGCGATTTCAAGCCAGTGACGGCTTGGAGCTGCCCTCGGCAAAGCATTGAGCATGCACGCTTGCTTCATTCATTTATTTTTTTTTTTTGCCTCGTAGTTAGGTATGGGCTGCGCTGACCTGAGCGGCAGCTTAGGTAGCGCTAAAGCTTTGACTGCTTCTGTGCACGCGTAGTTGGCTCAATGGGCCGCTTTCAAAAATTGTCTGTACATAAGCTAAGCAACATCTTGTATAATTTCACAGCTTAATTACAAACATTTACGCGCCCTTATTGGAAAATGCTCTCAGTCTTGACAATTATTTATTTTCTGATTGCATGTGTAAGGGTGCACGGGTGTTCAGATAACTCATGCTCAGAGTACTTCCAAGTTTTCATTACAATGAGGAAAGCAAAAACATAACCCCTGCAGCGCGAAAAAGCGGGCTCACGACTCCGAGTGACTGCGCCGCCTTGAATACCAGCCACCCCATAAAACTCAAACCACCGGAAGAAAAAGAACGAAAGCAAAATAGAACCAGCACTCACTCCACCGCATCGCGTCTTTGACTGAGCAGCGCGCCTCTCTCAAGGAAAAAAAAAACGAACTCCATGAGTGTGAGTGTGTCTGAACAACTTTTATTTCCACCAGAATGGAGGCTCCCTACTCCCCGCCCCCGGCACGCAGGCCAAGGGGACGGGGGACGGAACCTCCGCGTGGAGGTGATTATTATTTTTTTTTTTTTTGACGGAGGCGCGCTACTGAGTCAAATGGCGCGATGGGGGTACAGAGCACTGTAATGCGGGGGAATGTAGAGTGAGCGTCGATTCAAAAAGTGCATTCGCAATCTTTGCTTTCGTACCTTTTATTGCGATAGCAATACTGCGCCAGGTTTCGAGCCGTCGCGCGGCCCCGGCGGACGCCACGCTTGACATTAAACAGCCGAGGAGGAGGAGGAGCAGCAGAAGAAGAAGACTGGTAACTTACGCTCTAGCGTCATACTCCTGAAGGATGAGCTTAGATGTTCCCAGTAATGTAGCACATTACACTGATAGTGCGTGACAGGGGAATAATGTAGCAGGCAAAAGAAGCTCCCGCCGTTGCTATCGCAATTCAACTAGGGCTAACTAGAGTTAAACCACAGCTATTTTTCTTTTTTCTTTTAAGGCGTTTAATGCCTCATCGTTGTCGACAGAATGATGTCAGCAGAGGTGTCACGCTTTCAGAGCGAGAGTTTAATTAAACTTTGTCTCCACTGGGAATCGAGCCATGTACACCTTGGATCTCCAGCCCAGAGCTTCAGCACTGCGCCACGCCTCGGATCGTGAAACGCTCTTCATAATTCCCCTTCTCTACCTAGAGGACGAGATTCACGCGTGATCGCATGCACTCCTTCAGTGAGCTAACGCAGGCCTATCGGGCCGAGCGACTTCTCTACCCCCCACCTCACCCATCTCTAGATAACTACCACTAGACGCTCTGGCGACGACTCCACCACACCCTCACCTATCCCTCCTGCACCCTTTGCAACAACCCCACCGCCACCCTCGCCCACATCCTGTTCCAATGCCCGGCGGATCCTCCCCGGGGTCTAGAGCACCTTACCATCTGGGAGGATTGGGAGACCCTGCTGCACTCTGAGAACCCGGTTAGGCAGAAGATCGCCACAGACTGGGCTGCCGACGTCATGAACCATAGGAACATGAAAGTTTGAGTGTAGTGGGGCCATGGGGGGGCCAGGGGCATGCATGCCCCAAACTCCTCTGTTTAAATAAAGTTATTACTACTATACCAACGGGGATTCCGCGAGTGACAAATACTGCGCCTTTCCTTTCCTGTAAACGAGTTATAGAACGCCGGTGAACTTTGATGCGTTCAATGAAATGCTGGTTATGTTCGACAAGGGGAGCGCAATGTACCGTCGCGACAGGTCACGATGTCGCCAGACGATTCATGCATATACAAAGCTGACCCCGACGGGAGCCCGATCCAGGTGTCCGTGCGGCGCATTTGCCGCTTCCTCGAACGCCGCACCACAGCAAACAGAATAATAATTGGTTCACAGGAAGGGAAAGGCGCTGTCAGACTTGTTCCTGTGGACACCTGACCGCGCCGTACTGGAAGGGAGGAAGGTGGGAGTGAAAGTGGAAATAGAGAAAGAGGAGCCGTAGTGGACGGCTGCGGAGCAATTTTGACCACCTGGGGATCTTTAACGAGCGCTGACATCGCACAGCACACGGACGCCTCTTCGTTTCGCCTCCATCGAAACGCAGTTACGCCTCCTAGATATCTGGGTCTGCTTCTGTTTGCTGACCCCTCTGGGGTGGTGCAGTGGTAAGACGCCCGACCACTGTGCCGGAGTACCCGGGTTCGATCCCGACCTCGGCGGCTGCGTTTCGATGGAGGCGAAACGAAGAGGCGTCCGTGTGCTGTGCGATGTCAGCGCACGTTAAAGATCCCCAGGTGGTCGAAATTACTTCGCAGCCCTCCACTACGCCTCCTCTTTCTCTCTTCCCACTTTCACTCCCACCTTTCTCCCTTCCAGTACGGCGCGGTCAGGAAAACATCAGCGGCGTTTGAAATTGATTTACAAGATAGAAAAGGCGCAGTATCTATCACAATTATCCGCGGACACATTTACCACGCCGTAAAGGAAGGGAGGAAGCTAGGACGTAGTGGATCCACAGCGTTATGATGGACTCCGCCTGATCGCACTTTAGTGGTCCAAAGTGCCTTTTTCTCCGGTGGTTTGGTGGGCTGGCTGGTATACGCAGGGACTCGAAGTCGTGTCTGCGCAGCGCGCTGGAGGTTTGCTTTCCTCATTGTAATGATGACATGCAAGAGTACTCACCGGGGGCCGCAAAAATATATTGAGTACCTGCGCATGAATTATTTGCCCACACGCGCTCCCAGACACATACAAGACTAATAGCATTATCTAAGGGAGCGTATAACGTTGACGTTTGGAACTAAGTATACAAGTATTCTTACGTACAGACACTTTTTTGTCGCTATTGTTGTTTCACATAAGATGCGTAATTTAAGATGCAAAAGCGGCCGACTGAGCCAAGTACGCGTGCACAGAAGTCAAATCTTTAGCGCTACCTCCGCTGTCGCCAAAGCAGCCAATATCGAAACCTGCTAGCGAAAAACGATAGGAAGCGTGTTCTGTGCACGGTGGCTCTGCCGAGAGCAGCTCCAAGGTTTACAACCGCGCTGTCTACGATGGTCCGTTCATCCTTTCCGCACTTCTAGGGCAAAAAAAAAAAAAAAAAAAAAAAAAAAAACAAGGAAGTTTGCGTGCTGCTGTGTGTTTTGCTCGTAGCACGGATAGACGCTCCCCCTCCTTCAGTTCGAGGCCAAGCGCCTCTTCTCATCCTTCCCGCGCATTGGACTTGAGAGACGTCTTGCAGCCATCCTCTCACTTCCTCCAGTAAAATAAAAAAAAAATCAAAGAACAAAAAGCACCGACAGCTACGTCACTTTTGTGTCAGGTGACTGCAAGCCTGCAAAATTATTCCCCCCCGGGTCTCGGCCGCCTCTGGACCTTTGTAACCGCCTTTTCCTCATCTGCCCTGTATTTGGTCCTGTCTTCAATAAACGTCCTTTATATTCGAGTTCTCTAACATGCAACGTGCGAGCGAACGAAGGAGCTTGGTGCCCTTCGTTCGACCCTTTGTGAATTTCACTAGAGGTACCGGTCAAATTTCTATATTATATGTTATTCCATATATTAGGCATATCTGTTACAATAAATGGACACCCTGTTGAAGATTAGGCCCTATAGACTGCAGCCTTAATCCGACACTGTAGGTAATCACTTCCTGTTCTCCTTCGCCCAAAATGTTGATCAAGTGTCAGCGCTTTGCATGAATCCTTTGGCATTTCGTCCACTGTTTCACAACCGGGAGCTAAGAAATGCCGGCTATTCGGCTTCGCCTCAGTTTTATATCGTCGGAAGAAAGAACCGCAAACCACGCGAGCACCCCGGCGCGCGGGAAGCGCTGGGGCGTCGAAACACGCTACTGCAACGCCACGTCCGGGACCTGTCGACGCTCGCCGCCGTATCGGGTGGACCACGCCGGCTGCTACTACACATGAGTCCTGAATAAAGTGCATTACTACTACTACTACTATTCTAAAGCACTGTAACACAGCCTTCTCAGAAAATAGTAACAGACGCTGGGATGTGCGATATGTGGCGGCGTGCTTCGTGATAGCATGCCGGCATCCATGTTTGTCTATGCTCCTAAAGTGTATAATAACCTGGAACCTCGATATGCGCTCAATAAAACTGAGTTGAAAGTTAGCGCATGTGCTGTCCCAACTCTGTTTTTGTCCTTTTCTTCAAAGCGCTGCATTTCCATCATTACGTCAGCAGCTTCAACAGCTTCTTCAGTACTTTTGATTCAATAACCACTTTACGGCAAGGTAACCATAATATCGTTAAATGATATATAGTACGAAGGTTTCGCAAGCAGTGTGCTATATCATCCCTCAGTATACAACTTCCGGCGCTCCAAAGCACGCAAGCTGTGATGACAGAAAAATATTTGCCTGAGACTACAATGCCATGGTTAATACCAGTTGTCTAGAAACCCGGATGGTCCTATTATTTGAACTGTATTTTGTGTTTATAGTGTGCCCATTAGATCACCTTTTCTCACCTTGTAGCTTCCTCGTGCATCTGTTATGCTGCCTTAAATACTTTGTTAGAATTTATAAAGCGAACTTTCTTCTTTTCCCTGCTGTTTTCCATACTGTCTACTGTTCTATGCCTTATACACCGTTGGCTCTTGAAGAGCCCAAGTGCGAAACTTGGCTTAATTAAGTTTTAGCTTGCTTATGTGCGTAGATTACACCCTTTTTGCGCAAATAACGAGACGGAACTCGTTAAGAAAACTGACAACAATCGCGCCCCCATTTCGTTTTCTTCGCGCTGTTGCATCCGTTTCGCTACGCCGGCTATTGACTTTTTATGGCTTCACCAAATACGCTTCCTGCCTTCCCGCCAGAAAAGATCTCACCAGACAATACTTGGTCTGCGCAGCACTGCGAATTAAGCAGTACGTGTACTGCGGAGGAGCCTGACCGAATGTGCACTCCTTGTACGTGTCAATGCAGACTCAAGGACGTCTGTTCATCCCTCTTCTTTTGTCCGCTTCGACTGGCATGACATTGCTCTTCCTTATGGGTGCCCCATTATATCCGGAACACGATTCATATGTATTTTTAATGCCCCCGTATGTAACGTCCCCAACGATACCTTTAAGATCAAAAAATTATCTTTTTTCCTGGCCTCACAACGTGCACACTGGATAGGCCCTTCATGGCTTACGCTTCTTTACAGGTGAGGTTTCTTTGCGAATCTAACATATCGTAAGTATGATAGTAAAAACAAGACAACCTAAACACAATACCACATCCGCACGCCTCGAGAAAATTAAGTTTAAGAATATGGCACCAGGTGTTCGATTCAGTCTTATCCTTCCATGGCAGAGTCATGGTGTCGTGGATATCAAGCGGCAGGCCGTGGTGCCCCGTGGTCACAAAAGCAACCCGCAACGGCTAGTGCAATGGAAAAACTTGACGGCAGCTCAACTCGGTTAAGAGTGGATATGCGTAGCGAAAGCTACCAAACCAGTCCGACTTGAACGTTCTCGGCGCCGATGCACTGGCTGCAAACCGTACGATGTGATAGGCGATTCGGTGTGTCTTTTTGGCGTCTTCCAAATCTTCTTGTGCCATTTGACCGGCTTCTTCTTCTTCTTTATACGTGGCAAAATTACTTTTGAAGACAAATTAGTTACATTACTATTTACTCTGCTGAAAATCGCAGAAATATAAATAAATTAGTTAACTGAATACTACAACCTAAATGTAACAAAATTACACTACAATTACTTCCGCAGAGTAATTCAATTGTTTTTAGATTGGATTGGAAAACATTTATCGTCAGCACTGAGTGATTTGTGGGCACTACAGTTAGATGGCCTCAAGTCATTTGCTCTCGGCGACCTTATGAGCCCACTCAGTAGCCCGACCTTGCATCAACGGGTCTGAGCTCTAGAGAAGGGACTGGTAGTAGGTCCGCTGGTGGCGGCGCTTTTTTGTAGCATCATGATATATAATCGTACCCGGCTATTTCACCGCGGTCTTTACAATTTGAATTGTATTGTGCTGTGTACATGTGTGCTAATTTAGATGGGCTGAAGAAGGCACGCGTATGAAGGACGCAGGATTACTTTCTGGCTTTTGTCTAGTTTCTTGTCTGGTGGAGGATATATCCGCCTTTCTAGTTTAAAGTGATTAGTGTTGTCATGAAATGAGATTAGTGCATCTCTCGAGAAATTGGGGGAATCAAACTGGCTCACTGCTCGGCTGCCATAACCTCGAGCTATACTGTGAGCCAACTCGTTTCCTCTGTTCCTCGAGTGTGCCGGCACCCATATTAATTCCACCTCTTTTTGGTTCCAGTCTTTATATCTTAAAATTCACTCTGTCTCTTTGGAGACATGCCCTTCGCAAAAATTGTTTATAGCAGATTTGGAGTCGCTAATTATGGTAACCGCTTTGGTGCTCACCATCGCCATGGCTATAGCCGCCTCCTCCGCTGTCCCTTAGTTTGTTTTTATCGAACCTGCCATTAACGTTTTACCCGAGTCGTTCACGCCCACGATAGCAAAAGAGTTGCCTCCTTCATATTCCGCCGCGTCCACATAAACAGTGTATTCAGAGCCTTCTAACTTGGCCTTAAGGGCATTTGCTCTTGCTTTTCTCCTGCCTTCATGAAAAGCAGGGTGCATGTTTTTTTGGTAGCGGTTTAATAGTGAGTGCGTTCCTTACTTCGGTCGGCAGTTTACTTGTGCATTTCTTTCCGGGATTCTATCTTGTAGTCCTAATTTACCCAGGATATTCCATCCCGTGGATGTGGTGGCGAGCCTCTTTAGCTGGGGTATTATATGTGCCTCGCATAGTTCCATGGTGTTATTGTAGACCCCCAATTTAAGAAGTCTTTCCGTAGGGGTGCAGTGGGGTAGCCCCAGTGCTGCTTTATATGCCTGCCTTATGATTGTTTCCATTTTGTCCTGCCATCCCTAGCTTGAGGTAGGGGATGGTGTACACTATTCTGCTTATCACAGAAGCCTGAACAATTCGGCACAAATCTTTCTCTTTGACCCCAGATCTTTTGTTCACTATTCGCCTTATCAATCTTGTTTTCATGTTAATTGTTGACATAAGTCGATTTATTGATTCTGTGTTCTTTCCATTGTCTTTGATTATCAGTCCCAAGACCCTGATTTTGTCCATCGCTGTGCCATTTAATTCCACCAAAATGTCTTCTGCGTTGATATTGCGTTTTTTTTTTTTTTGTTCCTCTAATTACCAGAAGTTCCAATTTTCTTGGTGAGCATTTCAACCCTGTACATTCCGCCTATTTTTCAACATTGTCGATTGCCTGTTGAAGATTTTCTTCTATTTCCCCATTGTTGCCTGTGCATGTCCCTAACGTGCCATCATCAGCATATATAGCGTACGTTTCACCCATTTCGCAGTCTTCAGTAATGGTTCTTTAACGCTAGGTTGAAGAGTAAAGGGGAAAGAACTAAGCCCTGTGGGGTGCCCTTGTCTCCTAGCTTAATCGGCCTTTTGCGTTTTCCTGTGCTGCCACCTCGTGCACAACGCCGCAACCAAACTGGTGGGATACTGCGCCGCACGGACACGCTCCTCCGCACGCTGAGCCCCGCTGCGGAGCACGTTTTCTTGGCGCACATAATTTTGGTTCTGTCGACGATGGCGTGTCCTGGGCAGCACCTGATACCTGGCGGGTATCTAGGGCTAAGTGATGGCTGAGTTTCATGCCCGAGGAATGCAGCGAAGCCTACTGACGAACAAATTCAGCGGTACCTGCACTCGTCCGGCATGCGATGCGATCGCCAGTTGAGTAAGGGCCACCGCTTCAAACATGAAGGCTACATACGAAACGTAATGTTTCGAAACATTCGTATAAATGGGATGTAAGGCAAGAAAAAAAAAACAAAGACCAATGCAACCAGAACCAGGAGTTAGTTTCATGCTACTATTCCGGCCTTTTTTGCACTGAAATTTGAAGTAACCAGAACATCTGCATTAGAGAAGTGTGCTTAGCTCATATTTTTTTTCGGGCTTCAGCTGGGCCCACCCACATTGAGGGCTGGGCAAGTAAAGAATTTCTTTGGGCTCCGCCCAGGCCAATAATTACGGCCCATGAAGTGTTCTAATTAGCAGTGTAAATGAAAGAAACTGTGCAGTCTGTAATAGTTGTGTACTTCTATCCCGCTTCATGTGTACTTCATCCCACTTTTGCAAGGTTTCTACGTTACTGCAGAATCCACAAATAAATAAAAATGCCAAGTTGAAGTGACTGAACCATGCCATCCTTCTGTACATTATGCTAATGTCTTAAACAAGGACTTGATAACACTCAGATGCACTGCTATGACTGATTCTTGATTGCTGAAGCAGCGGCAACATATTGCCTCGAAACCTTCAAAACTGTATTTGTTGTTTTTTTAACAGCCGCCGGCATGCGGCCTTATCGCTGGGATTCTGGCACGCGTATCAGTTCTGTATCTCGTGTTTGTTCATGCTCGTTGTCGCGATACGACGCGTTATCATTTTCTTTGTCGCGAAAGATGCGCCGAGATCTGTCTCGAAGATTCCGATCACTTGCGCATGTTTCTACAATGTTCCACGTTGTGCTAGCAGCAGTTTGCGACTTTATCTAGATTGTTCTGAGCAGCCTTTAAATTTAGCGTTGACGAGTGTGACGGGCATTCTTTGTTCGACGATCGACGAGCACGTTTCTTGCTATCGCCGCAGCCGAGTTGCTTAGTTCTTTTGCGGGCGCGTCAGCTCAATAAAGAGTTTCTTCAGTGCAATCACCGACTCTTCATTTGTGTCATCGACCCTGGTCACCACCACGTGACATCTGGTGGTGACATCTGACAATATGTGAGAAAAGAAAGTTTAGCTGCAACCACATATCTAACAGTTTCTCAAACAGCCTCCTCGCTCTTCTGAGTCAGCATGTGACACTAAATGTCCATCAAATAATGCAGCAATATCTGTAACCCATCAAGTTTCGATGCATTACAAGCAAATGGTAATGAAACTGAATGTGGATAGTCCAATGCTACATGGAATTTTAATGAACACTCTCAAAGGCAGCGAACTTGGTGGTACTAGGGGACAGCCATCAAAATTTCTAGGGTCTGACTTTGAGAACGGTCTTGAAGCCACTCAAGTTCGTAAAAAAAAAAAGAAAAAAAAAAACAATATTCAACACCCAGAAACAAGCTTCAAATAATGGCAGGTTGATGACAGAAAAGTTTCTTCCATATTTTTGTTTTAAGTGAAATGCTTACTAGATTCTATAGCTTTTAGACGTGTGCACGTTTGTCCCCACAAGCATTGTTCTGGCAGGTCTTAGCTGGTCGCCGACTCCTCTGGTTGCTTTTGCTTCGCTGTCCGGTTTGTCACACGTTGAAAACGGCTCATAGCATTCGCCCGCTTCGCCTCGTTGCTCGAAAAGTTGAATATCGTCGGGATGAAATCAGGGTGCCGCGGTGGTATGGAGGGCTTTTATGCTCATTAAAAAAAGGTTTTATTACAGCTTGCGCAAATATTTAACCTCAGTACCTAGTTCGCACCTGCTACAAAGTGGTTCCCGCACAGTCTTGATGCGCTCGACGGCTCCCAAGGGCGCCCTTGATCGCCCTGCCGACGAACAGTTTTTTATTCAAGCTTCGCGGTGAAGACGGTCTCGTGATGCGCTTGGAAAGCGAAAAAAGGCGAGGCCGCTTCCCTTTAAACATTGTGTATCGCAACCAAACGCTACGCAAGTAGTCGGAATCGTCCGGAGCGTCGCACTATCCAACAACGACCACCGAAACAACCGCAGAAATGCAGGCACCGCGGGCAGCCGCCAGATTCTTTACCCCACCGCCGGAGCCGATCGCGGCGGCCACGAACCTACCAGTCCGCTTCGCGACTACGCCGCTAGGGGTTGGGCGCATGCGCAGTCGCGTCCCGCAAAAGGCCGATTGTTTCAGACCTGATGTCTCCAAGGCTTATTTCTGCTGTTCTTTCGATTAGAAAATCCCTAACGTAATCGTAAATGCTCTTGCCAGAGGCAATTTCCTCCAGATTATTTAATATCGCTTCGTGTTTGACATTGTCAAAGGCTTTCTGTAAATCAAGTCGCAAGTACCGACAGGATATGCCCTCCCATATCGTCCCGCCCAACCACCATGGACGATGGATAAACCTTTGGTGCACCTTCGTGTTCCCGGAATACTGAGGAAATCAATGGTGCCAATTAGTAGACTCAAACAACTTACTCTGGCAGACATCTGGTCAGAATATCTTAATTATATTCACGTATACCCCGATGGATCTGTGTCAGCACAGGCATCCGCTGCAGCTGTGCTCATACCAGCTCAGAAAACAACTCTGCATTTCCTTTTGGGACATACCTCTACATCAACCGCTGCTGAACTTGTAGCCATTCGGGAATCTATTCGCTACATATGTGGAGAACCACCTCAAAAATGGTGTATATTCACGGACTCAAAGACTGCAGTACAAATTTTGGAAAACTTCTTACGCCATACTGCCTATCAGCCCCTGGCACTAAACATTATGGAGCTCCTCACATCTGCCCAGCTGCAAGGCCACAGGATCCCTGCCCACTGTTGGCTCCATGGGTATGAACAGGCCAATATTGAAGCGAAAAGCGCACTCATCAATGGCCTCCAAACAGATGTGCCTTTTTCAAGAGCGGATACGACGTGCCTTCTTACGAGTTGTATGAATAATGCTACAGCAGCTTACTGGGCCCAGTCAAACGCCCGACACATCAGTCTAAGAAGGCTCGATCAAACATTAAAATTTTATGTTCCGCGTGATATTCCGCGCCATCAGGCACGTTTGCTACATAGACTTCGTTTAAAGGTGGCTTTCACGCGCAAGCACTTACACTTAATTGGACAGGTGGACTCGCCGGAATGTTCAACTTATGGCATCCCAGAGACTGTGGACCATATAGTATTGGTGTGCCCAGCGTATACGTGCGAAAGAAGTGTGCTAGCCGCTTCCTTGAAGCGTTTGATCAAGAGGCCTCTGTCGGAGGAACTGCTGCTGGGCGCTTGGCAGAACAAGGGGTGTCCAGGCAGTGCGTGCTCTTTGCCGTTTTTTGTGCGCCAGCGGACTCCATTCGCGCTTGTAACGCAAGCTACTGTGTCTGTATATGTATTTCATATGCCTTCTTCCACGTCGTCACCCATCATGATCTTCTTTCTTCTCTCCTTCCCCAGTGTAGAGTAGCAGGCCAGATTTGAATGATTCCGGCCAACCTCTCTGCCTTTTCCTTTCAATAAGTCCATCTATCTATCTAAGGCCAAGTACAGTTTTTGTTTATTGGGCGCATCAATTATATCTGCTTTGAGTTGAATCATTACATCCTGCGTGGACAGCTTGCTCCTGAAACCTATCATTGTTTCGGAAAATACCTCCCTTTCCTCTGCATACTTCTCAAGTCTGTTTAGTATTACATGCTCCATCAGCTTCCCTAGGCACGGTGTTAGCGATATCAGCCTGAGGTTGCCTACTTCAAGTTTCTTCCCAGGCTTTGGAATGAAGACCACTTTAGCATGTTTCCACTCTGAAGGCATTCTACCTCGTTTCCATACCCCATTAAGAAAGTCTGTGAGTGCCGTGACTGATACTAAATCTAGATTTCTCAGCATTTTATTGCTGACCCCATCTGCCCCCACTGCTGATGTGGTTCTTAGCTGACTCATTGCTCTCCATACCTCCGCTATTGATATGTCTCTATCTAGCTCTGTGTTCTCTGGTCCTCGATATGGTGCAGATGAACCCCCTTTGCACGTATTAAGGTATCTGCTCTTTAGTTCCTCTATGAGATCTTCAGCCGCGCCCTGGTATTTATGAACCAATCTTTTCAGCTGTCCTTGAGCGACGGTCTTAGTTTGTCCTGGATCTAGCAAGTGGCGGAGAAGTTGCCACGTGTTTTTACACCCAAGTTTCCCATTCAATTCATCGCAAATCTGTCCCCAGTGTTGACTCTGAAGTTACTTCGCCTACTCTTCTATCTGTCGTTCAAGTGTAGATATTCTCTTCTTTAGCCTTCTATTGTGTCTCTGCTTTTTCCATCTCTTCGTAAGGCTCTCATCGGCTTCCCACATGTGGGCCAACCTCGAATCTCTAATATCATTTCTGCCGGTTGGGATCTCTCTAGTGTGTGTGTTTACATCACTTTTGAGTCGTTCAACCCATTGATGTAGATTCGCGATCTCCCTCGGAGCGGTTGTGTCCCTGACTTTTCTAAGAGTATCCCAGTCTGTCAGCTTCTTTTTGTGCAGCATACCCTTCAGCGGTCTGGTATGTATTTAAATCTCTATGATATAGTGATCGCTACCTAAGGTGTGTCCTGTGTTTGACCACTTCTCGCCCTCTAGATCTCTGCCCAGCGTCAAGTCTGGGGACGCGTCTACACTGATGATGTTGCCTATCCATGTGGGGTCTTATGGGTTGTGTAGTATTGTTAGTCTTAAGTGCTGAATTTCCATCCATAGTTTGTTTCCTTTGGGGTAGGTTATCCTATACCCCCAAGCCGGGTGTGAGGCATTGAAGTCCCCAGTGATTATTAGCCCTTTCCTGTCAGCTAGTCTTATGGCTTTCCGTAAAAGATCTACCAGCCCTGTCCCTCGGTTTTTGGGCGACTTGTACGTATTCAGAATAAAGAGACTGTTGTCTCCCTTTGTGTTTGGGATTAGTTCAATCATTACATAGTCTTCACTCGTGTTTTCGAGTTCATTTTGTATTGCTGTCAAGCTTCTCTGCACTAACGTAGCCGTGAACGACCTAGGTTTGTGGCCCCCTTGTAATTCTAGCAGGGCATACGCGGCGTAGCCGGTTACTTTTACCGTGACGCTTGCCTCTTGTAGCGTGATTACATCGGGAGTGTTTTCAATTTTTTGAATGTGTGCCTGCAGGTTTCCTCTCTTGAGTGGAAACCTCTGCAGTTCCATTGCCAGATTCTAATTTGGTGATGAGGGGCCATGATGTCCTAGGACTGTTGCTGCGGTGGCAGCTGAGGGAGGGTGTTGCCGGCAACCGGGGAAAGCCTCGCTTCTATGTTCTTTAGTCGTTCCATAATTTGCTGGAAGCAAGTCATTGTTTGTTCTCTGACCATGACGAATTCCGCCGTAAGATTATCTACCTGCTCGGTTAGATTGTCAACTCTGGCTTGAGCTCCTACCCGCTTCATGAGTACATTCATGTCCAACCTAAGCTTGCTGTAAGTCCGGGTCGATACTTCCTCATTCGAATTTTCTGCCACCTTTTTGGGCTCGCTGTCTTCTGTGTTTTCCTCTCTGAGGTCTTTTCGCTAGAACTCGGGTGTCCGTCTCCGTTGATTTTTCGTTATGTATCATTTCGTTTGTGTTACATGGAGACGGTTGACTAGTGCTTTGTGAATTCTGAAAAGGTGACTTGTCGAGTGCCCTCAAATTACTTTCTAATTTTCATCCATGCAAAAACTAAATAAAGCTAGTAAGCCAGAGAACACCTTCTCTTTAGACACGACTCACAAATTCTTTCCCGCCAAATTTCGTTCCAAACAACTATTCCCTCAATCTTTCCTACACCACGTGGGATCACAAAAATAATAACGGTAACAAAGCGAAAATAGACGTATGGTCAAACGCTCATGAAATGAGCGGCGAAGTCATGTTGACCAAGAACAGTGTCCGTCGTTTGAAGGCTCCTAAAATAAGCTAGGCTGCTTCCGTGATCCTAAAAATCGACTTGGGCACGCCATGTCCACCCTCTCTCGCCCCACGGTGTGCAGCTGGGAGTGCCACTGCGTGCCCCCAACTAGTTCTGAACCGTCTTGCGCCCCTCGGCATTGACGCACGTCGTTCCTGCTTTCGCGGCAGTGGTACACTTTCGTAAATGTAATTTCGAAAGGAATGTAGGCTCTTTAGCTCCTCGACACATGCGACGAATACGCGCAATCGTCGGATTGCGCGTGTCAAGAACCGGCGTTCACTGACGCGTAGGGGCGGCACGTGACCGGCACTTGATATGTCGTGTTGGCGAGGCTCTTACGGCGGGACCGGAGGCGTTCGCCGGTTGCTGGGCGTGAGTCTGTGTACTAGCGTGGCACCGTGTTTTCAAGCGATAGCTTCACTACGCGAGGTAAAGCCAATGTCACCATGTTCTTCCGATGACCTTCAAACAGAGGTCGGAACTTAAGCCACAACCACTTTTGGTAGCTATATTCCCACCAAAAGTCAAGGGTCAACTGAGGTGGGTTAAGCATATTCGCCATTCATACCCTGGAATTGCGATACTAATCGGTGGAGATTTTAACGCTCCGCACACCGTATGGGGATATGATTATGATTCTAAAAGGGGCGATCAAGTTCATACTGCCTTCACAGAAATGGAATTTACACTGCTAAATCATCCTGGAGTCGCAACACTACCTGCAACACAAACACGCTCACCAGACTTGACGTGGTGGAAGGGCCCTGGTGCACCACTATGGCAGGCGGAATTAGATGCGTGGGGTAGTGATCATGTCCCCATTGGTATTGGTCTTAATTTGGGACATATGAAGAAAATTCGAACGAAAGCGTCTGTTACACATTGGGATGGTGTACGGCAGGATACTCGAACGCATTCAGTTAGCCCGAATACTCTCGTTACCACCCTTCAAACGGTACTCAAGGATCACACCATTACAACTACAGTGAACGAAGATCAGCCAACTCCCGACCTGCACCTACTAAAACTTTGGGCACGCCGAAAGCGGGCCTAGATACAGGCTGGTCGCCATCCTGAAGACGTGCAAAGAAGAATTGAGGCAAACAGAGTGACGGCACAGGCACGCCGATATGAAAAACAGCTGGCTCTTAGGAGATGGGATGAGTGGTGTCGTTTGGGCTCAGGAACGACTAACAAGGCCCTCTGGAGGACTTTCCATGGCATGGAAAAGAGGCGGCAGGTTAAAGATCATGCAGAAAGTATTAGACTCGCATTACAGCTTACACCAGAAGAGTTTGCAGATCAGGCTGCTGCCCTTTTCTTCCCGAACCGCGCACATTATCTGGCGCCTTCACCGACAGTGGATGCGGTTGATAAAACAGGAATAACATTACCATTTACCAAATTGGAGTTATTGGCTGGTATAGAAGAAGCGAATGGTAAAACTGCGCCTGGACATGACGATATTCCTTATGAAGTATTCAAGAATTTAGAAGGAGCCGCAGTTGACGGCTTGTTGGATGTGGTAAATGAGGTATGGCAAGGAGGAGACATTCCACTCGGCTGGAAACACTCGGTGGTGGTGACAATACCAAAGGCTGGGAAACCTCCCACAAGTCTAGAATCTTTGCGGCCTATCTCGCTAACACCCACAATTTGCAAAATCTATGAAAAGATGATAGCCACCCGCCTGTCATGGTGGTTGGAAAGTAATAAAAAATACCATGCTCGACAAATTGGGTTCCGAACAAACCTTGGGACAGAAAATGGACTGGCTGTGCTCGCTGAAGAGGTCATACACGTGTCGCCTTATAGCCACATAGTGCGCACTGTAGTGGCTACCGACATGGCGAAGGCATACGACAACGTGTTACATGCCAAGATTCTTAGCAACATGGAATGTATGGGCATTCCCTTGCAGGTCATAAAAGCAGTACATAATCTGCTTAAGGACAGGACGTTTTCTATCCGGATAAACGGAAAACAAATTGGCAATTACACCTCGAACAGAGGCGTGCCACAAGGGTCAGTGTTAGCACCTTTATTATTTAATATCGCACTGATCCCATTGGCGTGGAAATTAGCTAAAATACCAGAAGTGCGGTTCATGATATACGCAGATGATGTCACGATTTGGTCTGATCATAAACAACTTGAGAGACAGAATCGATATCTGCAAGAGGCTTTAAATACCATAGATGA
>JAJIZL010021207.1:0-13369 GCA_023969395.1 Amblyomma maculatum | reverse complement strand
TCTCTCATAGCCTTAGTCGCTTCGGGACGTTAAACCCCACAAACCAAACCATTATTATTATTATTATTACTATCAATCTGCTTCATTCCCTCAGTATAAAATTTGAGTCCTATACCGCATATGCGCTGAATCGCCGGCGTGCGTGGTTGAACAGACGGGCGGCATCGCACATTTTTACCGTTGCGCCACTGCCTCGTGCAGCCTGTTTGATTTGTCGCTTTTGTTTTTACCAGCTCGTTCTACGCGATAGCTGCGCATAAAAGCCGGCGTAGGCATTGTCGGGGTTGTAAACCGACAATCAGCTGGAAGCAAATAAACAAATAAGTAAAAAATGTCTTGCAGCCCGACGCAATCGAACTCGGTTACATGCGTGTGATTTTGTAGCAAAATTGTGACGCAACTGCATCATTCAGGGTGACGTCGCTTCCGAAGTGGCACCCATCTGCTAGTCAAGTTGGAGTCTATAGTTTGCGATAGATAGTTGTATATTGCGTTAATTGTAAATCTAGGTGTCCACCGAGAATTGAGACACATGCTACGTCTCCATTTCATCAAGAATCAACTTCAACAATAAGCAGAAAGGTTTTCTCGGAAAGAAAACGCGGTGCTCATTGCGCAGTTTGCGCTGACAATTAGACGGGGGGCGGCACACGCGCTGATGTCTTGTCCCTCCGTATCGCCTGCGTTTTCCCTTGTTTCGTTGTGCAGGTCGCTGTTAAGTCATACGAAGTCCAGCGCCGCAGGCGTCTACCTTAACCAGAGCGATCGTATATTTACACTCGCCGCCTATATATGTATACATGCCTGCAGCAGTGGGAAGCCGGCCATTCCTCATTAAGTTTACAGTCATTCCATAAGCACAGCGAGTTTTGGAGCAGGTCTAATTGGATGCGTTCTTGTCTGACATCGGTAGGTAATACGTGAAACGTCGCCAGTGGCGCCGTCCAGTGCGGCGCCCAAAGCTGCTAAATATGTATTTGCGCTGGCGGGGCGGGCTTTCCTTTACGGGCTGTAACTGCGTTTCTTCCATCGCTCGTGCGTCGAACGTGCGTCTGTATTTTTTTTTTCTTCTCTTCCGTTTTGACGGGGCCAACGAATGGTAGAATAGCCTCGCGATACGGCGCAATGGCCTCTGGGCAGCTCGAGATCGATAGCTGCACGAACATAGCTACTTCGCTCCGGGGTAATCCCAAAGGGATTCCCAGCGGAAGAGTATTCGTATGTGTGCCGGAGCTCCTTCGCTTGCTGCCCTGCTGGAAGTGCATGGGAACATTGGGACGAGGAATATTTTGAGCGCAAACGCCAGGAGCACCGTTCAGATATAAGTGTATGACATGAAGGTGCGTGGCCCGCTGCTCCATGTTCGCTCTCAGCGTCCGCGTACGCCCGCTGCGCGGCGGAAGTGGAGAGAAAAAAGTGTGTGTGTGTGTGTGTGTGGGGAGGGGGGGGGGATCGTAGGCAGTAAGCTCACGAATCGAAGAGGGACTCGTCGTGTTGTGGCCCCTACAGTGCAGCTCTCTTTTGTCATTCCAGAGTTATTAAAGCACATAATCTTTATAAATATCGCCTCAGTGTTACTTTTAAAACAGAAATCAGGAATAATGTAACAAACCTTAAGAATTTAGCAGAACTAAGGAAAAAAGAATCAGTCTATCCAACAAGACGTGGCGAAGAATGGACAGTGCCAACACCTCGATTAAATCTTGGTAGGGAATGCCTTCAGTACACTCTTCCATCTCTCCTAAATAGGTATATCCACATTAACCTCGATTTATTTTCTTTTCCACGTCGTGAACTACATAATTTGTTTTTGAATAACATGGTTTAAGTTTCATTATATATACATATTGCTGTTTCGTGTATCTTCTGGTGTTTCTTGATGAGCTTGTTTTTAAAATTGTATAAACTCTTGTGTTGCCTCCCTGCCAATAATTAGGATTGTAGACTCGTCAAGGTGTCCAAGGGCAGCTTTTTTCTACGATTCCTCCATCCGTAGTTTTAGATGGGAAATAAACTTTGACTAACTTTGACTTTGACAGTTGGCTCTTGAGGTGCGAAGGAATCGCCTTCCTGGAGCATGGCCACAGCCGTACTCTGCTGATTGAAGTACTACTTCGTCTTGGCAGGCGTATATCATGTGAAGGGCAGACCTCGTACACACGGGCATGTGGATCGTGGGTTTTACTCAGGCTACTTTGTTTTGACATGTACACTGATAAGGCTTCATATTGCACAGCGACGACCTTCTTCGTCGTGGTCCCATTGTCGAAGGTTGCAACATCCCCAGCAGATACAATACGCAGTACGTAGGTTTGTCGAGCGCGCTCATGAAACCGGACAGCGGCCATCATAACTACACGTTCTGTTTAGGAAGGATGACGTCAGATTTAGTATAAACTTGATGACCCACCATTAGAGCTGGAGAATGTGTGTCTGTTTCTTCTCCTTTCTTTGATTTATGCAGGTGTAGGGATCGCTCATAGAGATGCGTTTATCCCTTAGCAGCAGCTAGATGGGTAAGTGTTGGTTTTTATCAGGCTCCTGTTAACAGCTTCTACGTGTCGAAATCATAGTGTTGAGGTGGGAAGCCTCTTCTTTCCACTGTGATGTGCTCGAGGCGGTCACCGTATCCGAGCTATCGATGTAATCAGGGTGAGGTAATTACGAAATGGGCCTGCATGGTTAGCGAGTTGTCGAGCTAGGTAGTTTATTACCCGATTCCCTGGCAGGCATTCGTGGCCCCGAGTCCACAATAATCTGTGGGCTAGCAAATACTGGTATGTTGAGTGGCCGGGCTTACCAGCGGTGAGGTCTCGCCGAACCTTTTGGGTCTCGGGAGTCAGTCACTATGCGTGCTGTTTCCGGCTTCATCTTGAACTTTGATCGCCAGGACTTCTGCCACTTTAGTCGCTTTGGTTGAGGGGGTCTTTCGCGTATAGCAAGGTCTGCAGGATAAGTTGAAAGATATGATTCAATACCGCCTCCGAGAAATGGTCCGTTGTGGATTATAGGCGCCGATGTCCATATATGTAGGTGGCACGTGAGTCTTTTCCCAGGTATTTTTGAAGGGCCTTTCCCTGTTTTGTCTTCTGCATTTGTGTTTATTTCCTAGTGCTTGTGTTTGGGGATTGGATATACAGATATACATCGTGTTACTGCCGTTAGGCTGTTGTCGTCTATGGGCCCTTTAAGTACGTTCTTGCTCGTAGCTTGGATAGTATATAAGTGTTCCAGCCGGGGTGGAGAGGAATGTGTTTTTACGAGGTAATAATCCTCTGCGTGCAAAAGCGAGGATGCAAAAAAAAAGAAAAAGAAATGTACAGCGCGCTGTGGGGCGTTAGATATGGCGCTATTACTGCCCAGTATTCCATAGGAGCGGCTTTCTTTTTTGTCCTCAGGGGAGGCAACGACGGTTTAGTTCAAGCTGTGTACCGTAAACTTCGTACCTGGGAACAAATCACCGCGCCCCCAAGTGGCCGATATAGCTCCACTTCTTCCGCGCTCGACGAAGACCAGTTGTGCTTCGAACGAAACCGCCGAGTCGCCGTGTTTACGCTGTTACTGACAAACTTTTCCATCTTCTTCGACCACTTCGGGCCTCCTTTCTCCGGCCCCGAGCTGGAAACAGAGGCCTTCATCCGGCCTTGTTGTTTACCCGTGGCGTTGGGAAGTTTATGCTTTCGTTCAAGGCTCTTCCGTCTGAATATATATAGAGTGTATAGAGGCGCGCGCTATGCCTCAGCGCCGACTGAAATCAGCCATCGGCGCTGATTCCCCTCGAGAAATATAGGTCTGATGGAGCGCGGGAAGGCGCTCAATACTTGTATGCCGCTGCTGCAGGCTCCGCTTACCTGAACCTTTTGCAGCTGCTTCTTTCCCCATTGGGACTTGGCGTGTATAGGTGCTGACGACGTTCCGGCGTACGGTTGTATATGCCGCCCAGTGTTCGACCGGTGCCTGAGTCGACCGGATAAAACGTCGACGCGTGCAGAAACATTCGCATGCCTGCCGCTTATACCTCGTCCTAACTTAGTTCTGCGCTCTTCGCAAAAGGAGAAATAAAAAAAAAAAAAAAAAAGAAAAGCTGCGTCAGTGAACGGAACTGGTTCGCTCGTCGTTTGTGTGAGCTGGCTTGGGCACGCGTCTTGCTTGCTGGCGGGCGTGCGAGTGGTGGGGTTGCGCAGTTCCAGAGGGTGGTTATGTAGGACGCCCGCGGTTCTCTGTTTCCTCCGCCGTGCGCCGTGTGGGAACGACGCTTCTTCTGGGAAGTGGAGAACAGTTTCCATTTGCAGTTCCACTTTGCGTATCCGTCTTTCCACTCGACCCGTAAAGCAGTGCATATGTTTTGTTCTGACTATACACGACGCCATAGTCTAGATCACGGTGGTCTAGATAACGTGCAGCAGTGGGCACTGGGAACAGTGACGCAGAAGTATTTCCATGCATGGGCTGCCTAGTCCAGCATGTTCTTCGAAGGATGCTGGCTTTGTCATACGATACAGAGGGGCTCAACGGGCGACACAGCCTGACTGCAACTTAACGTTGGACGAACAGTCCTTCGCGATTCCTTAGACCAGTTCTGTAATATCCCTCGCCTACACTCCCACGTGCACTCATGGTATTGTTTCGGCATCCACGTGCTCGTTAAGCGGAGGCGCACAAGCTACTCGGAAACATATGCGCGTAGCCGCGCAGCGCTCTTAATAAAACGGCTTGCAGGCTGTAACATTGCGCTCCTCTCTCTGATGTATTGCCGTGCTGTACACTATAGGGTTTCTCTTCAAGCTGGTCGGATCAGGATCGTCGGTGTGGTGCAAGGTAAGAGCGCTGATGGGCAGCATCATGCCTGCATCTGTGCGTATAGCTTATGTGCTCGAGCTAGTGGTGTAGCAGAGAACACGGAGATCATGCGTGTTACGGGTGCCAGCTGGGGCTGTATGACGCATAGAGAGAGAGAGAGAGAGAGAGAGAGAGAGAGAGAGAGAGAGAGAGAGCCGTCACTTACTACCGAAAATTAAGACGCACTGTCTGAGGTGTTCGGGATGCCTGCCACCCTGTGGCACATTATTCACGACTCTTCCGCCGCTTTCCCAGACCCGCTCGTACGTCACACTCGAGCCAAGCGATGGGCCTTTTAAGGCTCCCGCATGCACAACGTCGGAAGAGCGGATGCGCGCATATTCCGCTCACGCGCACGCAAGCACGGCGCATCGTGATGTTTTACTCTTCCCGTGCCGAGCCCACCTGTTGGCGGGGTGGGGTGAAAATTAGGCCGGCTCCCTGTGATGCCGTCGCTGGAATCGGAGAAAGGCCGCACTCCTGGCTACATCTGGGCGGCCTCTTTGGGTCCGTCGCCCACGCTCGCACGCCTTCGAATGAACGCTGCATCTCTCGAAGGGAGACCGGGCGGGCCCTTCGATCACTCCTCGTGTCGGGGCGTACATCTCCCGCTGGGCTGCCGCCCCATCTTCGGCGGTGGCCATCGTCGCCCCGTGCAGCTTCGAAGACGCCATAAAGTCGATGTTTAGTGGAGTGTCTGGTCTGCCCACCCACCTTCCAGAGCGACCTCCAACGGGTCGTCGCCACCCGACACCGCGGGTTGTCTCACGAAAGTGTGCCTCCCTCCGCTCCGAGTGTTTCTTGCTCGCCGGCCTGATTCCTCCCTTTATGGCATGGTTTTCCTTCCTTCCGTCAGCTTCGCTCTGTGCTAGCGTTTTCTTTTTTTTCGGGCGAGCTTTGCGGTTATCGACGTTTCGCTCACCTGGCTGTTGTGTTGCAAGCATGAGGCGAGGTTCGGCGCTGAGCTTGCGACTGCCCAGGGATCGCGGGATTTGGTTTATCCACGGATAAGCGAAGTTACATAAGGGGTTGTCCTGCCTTTGTGTGCTCCTCTGTATCATTCCGCTCTATATAAGCCTGTTTCTTTCATTGTTTTCGTGTGCGTTTTCGCGCCTTTTACCTAAGGTGCATTCAGGACGGTTGAGATTCGGTCGCCAGAGGTGGATTGAGGAAAATGCAGGGGCTTAACGACACCGCAACCCACAAATGAGTCCCTGACTCTCTGAGCGTCGCAGGCCTCTGAACACAGGCCTTTGCATAGTGTTACCCATAGTGTTAGCGCTTTTGTCCCTTTTTATGGTCGGTGCATCGAGGACATACCAACAAACAGGCCTGTGAAAAGGTATGTGTCACCTGCTTGCAGGGCGTATACAAGTTTCGAGCACTATACTTATCGTTCACATCTTTTTACATGGGTTGTTCGGTCCTCGGTGCAGCCGAATGCTTGCTGCATTTACAGCAGATGTTACGGGCTTTTCCCTGGCCTGTTGCTTGGCTCCTCTGTGCATAAACGTCCTAAGAAAAAGAAAAATACAGGCCTTTGGACTTTGGCTCCACCTCGTAGTGACCAAAAGCTGATGTAGCTTTGTCGGCCATTTGCATACGTGTCGTTCATCAGTCTATACACAGCGTTACCATCGGTGCTCCCAATCACTCACTGCGCTAAATTTTCTGCTTTATTCATTGTTCACATTGTTACCTCGCGCAGCCCCGTCTTGAATGCGTTGAAAACGTGTTGGGATGGTAGATCCTTCCGGTAACTGATGCGATTGATGGGTATTCACCGATCATCGAATTAGTTACTTCTTCCGCTTCCATTCTTTTTCTTTCTTTAGAGGGGGGAAGGGGGGGATGGAAGCACTAAGTGAGAATACAGTAATGTTAAGCGACCTGGTTTCTAGAAGGCAGGTGAATGCAGAATGGCGCGCATACATCTTGGGAGATTTATGAGGGAAGCTGTGCGCAAAATTGATGGCTGTTAGGGCTGAAGGCGTTCAAGCACACTGCCTTCGTTCTCACGTGCTCACGTTCGCTGAGCATCTGCGCACACTTCGCGCCATCTGTTTCAGTACGACCAAAGTCCGCAATAAATTTGCCGCATATTCCTTCCTGACACGCCACGTGACGTCAGTGCAGAGAGAGAGAGAGTCCGGTGGCTCCGAGACTCCACCATATTCGAGCTGGCCAGCGCAAGCCCAAGGACGCGTTCGGCGAATGTTGAAAAGAATGCCGCTGGGCAGCGCACGGCGCGATCGGGTGATTTGCGAGCGGCACTGGTTCGAACACTTGCGTGGCAATCAACGTCGTCCAAAGCACGGCCGGGAGCCCGGCTGGCCTTAGCGGCCCCCGTTCACGTGTGTGTTCTATCCGGAGAGGCGCTTTAGGGAATAGGGGCCTTGCGTTTTACAGAGACACTTACCCACTCATCGCCGTCTTTTCTCCGACGCTCTCTTCGCGCTTGTGGAACTCTGGCAGCGCATTTCCTACCATATACGTACGCACTGTGAGGGCACTCCGATGGGAACGCTGCTGGCCCGCAGAGGCTGCGGACTGGCGCCGTGTGTTTTTTTTTTTTTTTGTCTCCGTGTGCGCACCTAATGGCCTTCCGGCCTTTGGCTCCCAGCATCGCCCGGCTGCTATGTAGGTACCACTGCAGGGCATCCGGCGGTGGGCTATTCGTTACAGCGTCGCCGGACAACCGCTGATTAGGGGAGCGTGCCTCGGAGGTGCAAAGTGGGGCTGCGCGTTCGTGCTCCGACTCGCGCTGCTTTGGACGGCAACTAGGGAGGCAGGAATGACCCTTCTTTGTTTTGTTCCTCATCTTACTTCGACTGTGTGGTCTCGTCTTCTTTCTCGCCCCACCCTCCCCGACGCTGTTTCATTTGCCGACCTGAGGCATGCGGGTGTCGGAATTGTCGGTGCCATTTCTACTGAACCTTTATCACTGCGCGCTTCTCCCTGAACCCACTCCATTATTATCGCTTCCCTCCTGGACCGCGAAGTTCCACTACCCTGGGAAGCGTTTGGAATTCGTTCGCTTGTTCGCGCCGATGTTTTCGCTTTCTGTGTATTCGTTTTTTTATGAAGTAAACTTGCGCCACTAGGTGATTGGTTTGTGCTATGGGGGTTTAAAGCCTTCAGGGATGCTTTGGTATGTGTGTGCTTGGGGGGGGGGGGGGGGGGGGTCGGGTAATTTATACGACCCGGGGTTGTTGACGTGCACTGATATCGCTCAGTACACGGGTGTCTCGCATTTCATCGCCTCCTTTGAAACGTGGCCGTATCAGTGCATTCAGCGAGAGACATCCATACGTGGTCATCCATGTTGCACACACATGCTAGGTAGGCAGGGGTCCCTCACGTCGATGCTGCATGCGCCGTCGAGTGGAACTGCATGAGGCCTGTTCAATACCGGCACGCTCTCTTATTGATGCACGATTCCGCTTGAGAACCAACCGCGCGTGTTACGATGATGGAAGCATGAGAATTATATTCATGGAACTGTGTTCACCTAGAAACTGTGTTCCCGGAACAGTCCGCGAGATCAGGCTCATTCCTATTTCGTTGCCCCAGCTGGCTGGCATTTTTTATTGAGAAAACAATACTATACTCTAGATTTCGAGCCTTCAGCATAGCGCTGCGGTAGCCACGTCTTACCCACGTGACGCTGTGACGTCACACCTCGTGACGCTAGGGTGTAGGCTGGCAGGAGCTGCCAATTTGGGTCTCTCGTTTCACATGGGACGGTTATATCAGAATCAGCCTGCTAAGACCCTGGAATTGACGTTACCCCTATAGGCCACTAAGGCACGTTCATACGGCTTGGTTCAAGCGGGGCTTTATATGTGGTCTAAGGAAAAAGAAAAAGAGAAGAACGCTCGGTCCCCCGCAGCTAATGCTTTCGATCGATATTTGGTTCAGCAGCGTTGAACTCTTGTAATTTTTTTTTTTTTTTGCTCAGGTGTTCGAGTATTGGCGAGAACGGGCGCAGAGTGATTAGCGCTCTCGCCTATATGCTGATTGATTGCGCAGTAGGCTGTGGAGTGGAGCGAAATCCCAGTGCAACAGCGTCGATAAAGTGCGATTTCTGTGCGTATCCGCGGTTGTGCTTCAGCGCAAGTTCTGTCTGTGAAACTGGACAACTGAATTAAAATTTCGGTTCCTTTTTGTGCGAGATCACTCCTTGTGCGCTGTTCACAAGTGTGCTCACTTCTGCTCTGCACCCTAGAATCTCGCACCCCGCCTTTTGCTGAATTTCACTGAGAATTGCGCCTGCTGGAAGCGTTTATGCCCGGTCACAGCCCCGGCAATCTATCGAATTGAATTGGAGCAAAGACGTGTCGGGTTCCCCAAGTTTTACAGCGCAGAGGTCTGTTCGGAGCTCGTGTGGCACTTTCCCCAGGTGCTTTATTTTCGAAGCAACCACTCGCGTGACTATACGAAAGCCTTGTATGTGCATTAGAAGGCAGGTGAGTATAGCTTGCGGCACTGGGATTCGAATCCTTTGCCTCCGGCGTACGAAGCTATGATGCTCGCCCAGAATAGGTTCGTTCGCTTCGTCGGGTGGCTTTGTGAAATTGACGTCATGCTTTTTAGGTACCAGCGTAACAGAAGTATCGGGGAAATTTCAGTGATGTCCCGCTAGCTTGGTCGACGTATATAGCTGCGCCCCAAGCACCACGATAGGGTGCAATACTACTACTGGTGCTGTGCATCGGGGTCACGTGACCAGGACCGACTTATTCTTATTGGTCGGTGGGTGATTGGGGCGATGGCCGGCATCGTGCTTGGTCAGAAAGGAGACGCAAGCATGTTCTGGAAGCGATGGCGTTGTCAGGTCTGCTGTGGCAGACAAAGTGCAACTGCTTGTTGTGTGCTTGTATATCTGTCTGTGTCCGTGTCTATGCCCTCGAGTTAGCTATGTATTGATACCGACTCGCCCAGATATATGCGTTGAACAATGATACTGGGACATGGGGCTTCGTTTACACAGGTATAGCTATGCATGACACTCGGCTACCGTAGAGTTGTCATCGTCCCATCTAAAGAAAACGAAAATGCAATCTAAAAAGACTCAGGTGATGGAAGGAAATCGGGGCATATTTCTTTTTTGTTTTCCTTTTCTTATTTGTTTTCGTTTTCTTTATTTTTCTTTTTGCTCGATAAGTTTCGCCAGGCCCCAAATGACGTAGTGGCACTGGGGTCTCTCCTCACCGCCTCAAGCATTCATTTGCCGTAATGGTGTTGTTGTGTCTTATAGGGTTGCGCTTGTCCGTATTTGCTGAGCTCTGATAAAATATCACACGCAGCTGTTCAAGGCCGGATGCCAATAAGGGTTAGGCGCCTTTATTTTTTCTGTTCGTTTCGCAAAACGATCGAGCGGACCTCCGCAGCGCACCACGGGTGTCGCCACTGGCCTGCCTGCCTCAAAGCAAATGGGAAGAAAACAAAATCCCGGCGTTCTCTCGACCTGGGAGCGGCCGTATAACCAGTGCTGGTGTCGGTAATGGAGAAAATGTCCTTATATAAATATTATTTGCTCCCTCCGCCGTCTTCAATGGAGCGGTGCGATGTGCGGTATATATTGGGATCTCTCCGATCAGGGCGGCATTAGTCTCTGGGCCGTTCGCGCCATTAAGGCGCGCTTCACCCATATCAGCGTCTCTGAGAGCACGAGCGGCCGGGCGCTGCTAGGAGCAGCTCAGTTCCGCCGTGGGTGCTGCTGCCCATCGCGCTCCTCTAATGGGACCACCCGATGCCCGTCGGCGCGGCGGGCCCCTCTATATCACGCGCGCGCGCCCATTATTGCGAGCTCGATCTCGATATCGCCGTTCCCGATCGCGCAAGACTTTTCGCCTGTACGGCACGCGGCGGCGGACGTAAATATTCGGCTCCGCGTGCGCCCGCATCCATCCGGCAGGGTGTCGATAAGTGGTTGTAATGGGCGCGCAGCCGGCCGCTGGTTTCGCTGTTTGTCTTCCTGGCGCCGCTTGCTGCTGCTGCTGGAGGCGCACGGGGGTTTGCCGTTGGGTGTCGTCACTTCGGCGTGACCAATCGGAGGGGAACTGTTTCTTCAGCTCGGTGGCACGGCATCCTGATTTGTTGCTTGTGTCTTGGCGGCTTGTTCTAGCACATAGAGTATACCTCGCCAGAGTTGAGTAAACTGCGCTGTTGCAAATGGCTTTGATTTTTGCGCTCTGAGCTGGCGGCTGCCATATAGTTCTTTAACGTAATGAATGAGAATAAACTAAGAATAAACAATCGAAGCGGTTGGCATGCAGGGGGCTAAAAGATGCTGCCGTTGGCGGTGGTACAGTCCATGTCAGCCACAGCTTCAACACGTTTGTCCACCGTTGAAAGCCCGTGGTTAATTCGGGAAAGAGGCCAGGGAATAAGCATATCGTTGAGACACTTGCACGAGTATAACACTAGCGTAGTTTTGGAAGCTAATTTGCTTTAAGAAGAATAAATGAATTGATTTCTGACCGTAGATTAGAGTCTAAACAATCTAGAAAACAGTTCTTTGTGTGCGAGAGGATGGGGAGAGGACAGTTGCGTTGCCTGGCCCCAAAGAGATTGATTTCCGAAGCACGGAAAAGGGAAAACCTGCGAAAGTAATTTTTGCGCTAACGGCATTTATCACCAATCTGTACTCTCCTTCCTTAGCACGGTAAGTACACCGTCGTTAGATTCCACCCCCCCCCCCCCCCTTCCACCAAATCTAGTCTTCTGCGCCACATCCCTGTACCTTCTCGCTCCTCGCGCCGATAAATACAGTAGAGAAAAGGTGGTCTCTTAAAAAAGTTGGTCGTGTGATTAGGAAAGAAAATCATTTGTTTTCCGCGGCGCCGCCAACCCTACAGCCAGCGACCAGGGAAGAAGAAGAAAAAAATGTTACCACCAGCAGGAAGCGAGACCAGATTGGCTTTCGATTGAAAATCGACTTCACGCGAGCTAGCCCGCTGCTGGCATACGTCCATTTACTTTGCTCGATCACGTCGCGGTCTAATTTCAGTCCGGTTCGAACATCGGCCGGCCGGCCGGTCATTCACCACTGACTTTTCGCTCCGCCCACGGTTGGCTGCACTTTACTTCTCTCCGCGGAAACGATGGCCGTGCCAACTTCATTGTCGCGACTGGTGTGTTCAATCAGGAGGAAGTCCTCCTGTCTGGCAGCGTGGTCGTTGTCGTCGTGAAAAGTAACGAAAGTCTCCCCTTCCTCCCCCTCTCCGGCTCCTGTTAAACCACGCTTCTGCTCCGCTATTCTTTCGTCATTTCTCTCTTCTTGCGTATGTATGAGTCCTTCGTCGTGCACCTTTGCCCGTGCTCTTGAGCGTGCAACATACGTGCTCTATCCATCAGTTCGTCCTTTTGTCAGCCCTACCGTCGTCACCGCTCGCAAAGTTTCGCTTTTTCGGCACCTTTTCTCGCGTCGTCCCTCGACATTTAATAAGCACCGTGCCGGTTTCTCTTTCCGTCTCTTCTTTCTTTCTGCCACTCATTCGGCGGCAGAAGCCTCACGAAAGAGAGGAGAGGAACCTTCTCCCATATGGCTGCCACTGTATGGTTTCTCCCGGAATGAGTGGAACAAGAGAGCCTTTCTTTTTCTGCTCGCACTGTCTGTTCACCCCTCGAGGGGGCTGGCCTAATTGGCTCGCAGTCTTCGCCGGCCTTCCATTGTTCTCTCTGGTCTTTGCCTGTGTGAGCCTGCTCGCCTCTTTTGCCCTCCTCTCTTCTCCGTCTTCTTTCGTTGCCTCCAGCTGCAGGAGCACGGAATTCACCGCCTACTCTGTCTTTTCATTAAGGCCGACACGCGACAGGAAGACCGATTCGAGTTCCCGCATGGGCCTCTCTTCCCTACCTATTCGTCGCCAGGAATTCTGCCAACGGCGGATACGTTTTTTCCTCCTCTTAGCCTCTCTGGTTCCTAATTCAAGAACTGAAATGAGGTGCGCTGTAAGGGGGGAAAACGTGTATACAAAAACAATGAAAAGAAGTGTCGTCATCTTCAAAGTGAAAAATCCCTTCATTTCGCCCATCATCTGTTCTTTCGCGGTTTTCCGGACGCGTCGCAGTGATTTCGCGCCGAGTTCGTCGCGGTGCCAGCTCTTCTTAGAGGTTGAGTGGGAGGCAGGAAGGACTCGGCGTATGTGTTTGCAGGATGCGGTGTTAAGCGCGCTTGGGTTTAGCTGTATATGTGCCTCTACGCTCCGTCCCGTTTCCTGTCTGCGGGACTGACGGGAGTCTAAACTCTGCCCGCCACAGACCCAGCTCTAGCTGCTCGTGAGGCGTGGCTGTTTACTTTCCGTCGTTCCACTTTCTCTTCTCCCTCCCCCACTGAACGCTTCTCCGCTACCGCGCTGTGTACGGGGCATTTGCGGCGTCTAGCCCGTCTACAGCTCGGCGCGCCGGTTCGTTGATCTCCCCCTTGCGGCTTGGCTTGATAATAAGCCCGGCTGGCGCTGTACTTTCTGGGTGAGACGCAGAAATCGCGCCTGCAAACGAGCGCCTTCTCGCGGTCCCTGACAGC
>JAJIZL010021204.1:338581-352149 GCA_023969395.1 Amblyomma maculatum | reverse complement strand
CACACACACACACACACACACACACACACACACACACACATGGGTTAGCGCCGAATGTCTGTGTGTGTGTGTATCCTGGTAGGAAGGCCCACATGGTCTTGTCTTCCGAAAGAAGCCGGGCTTCGCCACGAATCAAGCACAGACGTACGCGCAATAAAGCAAAGCAAGGCTCATGTGCGGCTCGGGAGGAGAGGAAGTGGCCGAAATCGGCACGTGCTCCGAGTCCGACGCTATAAATACGCTATTCTAGAGTCGGCGAAACAAAGGGGCGAGGGAGGATAGGCGCCGACGGACAAGTACCGCATCATCCCGATTTCTGGCTCCGCTTCCCTGTTCGAACCATCACAACCATAGCTGTGTATAGAGCAGGCCTTAGCGAAAGCTGGTAAGTGAACCGCTTTCTTTATGTGACGACTCCAATAATTACAGTTGTTCACCGCGGCCCATATGGATGGCAAAAGTTGGCACCGTTAATTGCAAGTGGCGTCACAGCTGATTACCGGTCATGTGACGGACACAGAAACAGTAATACTGTAGTGTCTTGTTTACTTGTTTCCACTCAGACTCTTGAAATAGACAGGCGTAAGAAGTGAATTTAAACGAAAAACAAAAAAAAAACAAAACAGCTACGACCTGCCAATTGCGTCTCTCGAAACCAGAAAGAAACTCTGACGTACATATGACCATATCACTGACATGCTGAAACAGAAATGGGAATGTCGCGGCAGCAGAAATTCCGCGTGTAAACCATTCTCTGGGCTCAGGCAACTTCTTCAGTGGTGATCTAAGTGTGCTTTCACAACGCGATACAAAAATGAAATTCGCCAGAAATATACGCGCGCAATCCGTTCAGTAAGTTATGGTTTACTCATCGATGATGTGTTTGTGACTGCCCTCCGTTTGGATACGCCTTGTTGCGTTCAAAGCATGAAACGGAGCCGGTGTTCTGTGATGTCGGCGCACTCTAAACGTCTCCATGTAAGCCCACACAATATGAAGCGCTCCAAAATGGCGTCCCTTACACACCGCAGGTCGGTTTGGAGCATGTATAAACAAACTCCATTAACTAAACTCAATCATCATCATCATCAGCCTGACTATACCCACTGCAGGGCGAAGGCCTCTCCCATATTTCTCCAGTTAACCCGGTTCTGTGCTAGCTGCATCCACTTGACCCCTGCGAACTTCTTAATCTCAGTTTAGTTTAGTTCAGCTAAGAATAACTAAACTCAATGGGGAGGCACAAAACAGGCGAAGAGCAGTAGTTCCTGTACTACTAGTTATGGAACGGTGAGCGAGCGATGACTGTCGTACAAGCTAACCTCACATGTTGAGGTTCCCAGCTCCACTTCATATTGGCGATACGGAGAGAACATTTGAATGTTCCGCAACTCAATAACGACCGCTTCAAGAAAGCCAAGGGTGTAGCTGTTACATCCGAGTAGATACGGTACCTCGCAGCAGACTCACGGGTGGCGGCTGAGCGCAGAGAATCCCAGACGAAACAGGCCGTCTTCTGGCCTTTCTTTCCGTTGTGCCCTCCTCCATGGCTTTCCCCGGCGGCGCACTCTTTCTGAAGGGGACCAACAAGCATCCAGAGCACGTGTACCCGCCACAGAAAGAGGAATCCAAAATCCAAGACAGGACCGAACCGCCACGCGTGTTCTGGTTGCGAATAAGCAATGAGGAGGCGTCGCATACACGATGCAACCCTAGAGAAGAGCAGAGCCCGCGGCTACGTCCTGCCGCATGTTCGCCCGTGCACAGAGAGAGAGAGAGAGAGAGCCAATAGATGGGTGAATCGATGGATAATGCAGATATGGACGGATGAATGAAGAAGTGTTACAAACCGACGGCGACATGGACAGGGAGTGGCGGCATGGATGAGTAAACGAGACGAAACTTGAATATAGCCTGGCGGGGCGCACATATCGCTAAAGTCTCGTATCCTAGGCGGCTGAGGCTACGGAAAACAATCAGAGCATGAAACGGAGAAGCTCGCCTCTTGGGAACTAGATCTGCGATAACGTCTGCGATTGAGCAGTGATAAAACGAGAAAGTCGTGGAGTCAAAAGAAGAAAAGAGGACCCAAATATATAGGTAGACAGGAAAGAGGACTAGAGAGAGAAGATGGTAGCCAGTCATTTTAAGAATGTTTTTAGAAGCCGGCGACCAGCCAGCCACGTAGTTTATAAACGAATAACATATAAGGGAAGAGTGGCGCCACTGTCTGTGCCGATTTCACGCCTGGAAGATGAGGTTTCGTACTTGGCTGTGGCTATGCAGTGTTAGGTCTTGGAAATGACACGCATAACGGGGGTCACTGAAATCTATTGTTTCATAGCGAAACGAACAACTGGAGCAGTCCCAATCGCTGTTTGTAGGCAAACGTTGTTTTTTAACACTTCGCCTCCCTGGACGAATGAAGACAAAGATTGAAAGAAAAAAAAAAAAACTCATCCGAAGCATAGACAGGAACAAAATGCAATCGCGTCCACGAACGGAAAAAAGAAAGCACAGTCGATCAGTGCGACTGATTAGTAATTACATTTCATTCCAATCCATTTCATTTATAACTCCCTCAAAGGTCGGAGAGCATTACATAAGAGAGGAGGAAGTGCAACATATTAATGCCAATAAGAACAAACGAAGCAGTATATATGTGGTAGCACTTGCTGCTCCGGAGAGGGAAGCCACTGCCGATGACGGGTTCAGATCGAGCGAGTGACTGGAATTATCCAGTCCGTCAGTCACCGTGGCACCCGCAGTATCCTGCTTCCCTCTCCTGCAGTAGCCACTTTAAGCCTGCTTCGCCACCCCCTCCCACCTCTAAAGTAGAGATTCATCATCATAATCATCATCAGCCAGACTATACCTACTGCAGTGCAAAGACCTCTACCATATTCCTCCAATTAACCCGGTTCTGTGCTAGCTGCATCCACTTGACCCCTGTGAACTTCTTAATCTCATCCGCCCACCTTACTTCCTGTCGCCTCCTGCTACGCTTCCCTTCCCTTCGTATCCAATTTGTTCCCTTTTCAATCATCGGTTATCCTCTCTTCGCACTACATGCCCTGCCTGGCTCATTTCTTCTTGATTTCGACTAGAATGTCATTAACTCATGTTATTCCTGAGATCCACTTCGCATGCTTCCGTTGCACCCTCCATTTTCAGTTCCAATAGTTACCTGCGTTGTCTACAACTGAAGTAGAACTCTTTTCGTTCCTCCACGCTTCAACCCCATGTAAGTAGATAGTAGGATCTCTTTTTCTCTTCACTTAATCACATGTCAAACGATGCTTCAGGCAGATGGACGGAATGATGTTTCCAGCCCGGGAGTTTCAATGCTAACGCATTATACTAAACAGGGAGTCATAAAGCGGCCTGTTACGCAGCAAAATGGCAAGTGAGCGAGCTATTGAATAAAAAGAAATCGTTTAACCCGCTTCCCGCGATCCAGGGTGCTCGCCACGGTGGGCGGCAGAGCTTCTGACGTTCACTTCCTAGGCCGACCACCCCGCGCGCCACCACCCACCTCTTGGGCTTCAAGTTTGCTATATTCGGAGACAAGCTTCTACGACTGTGATGTGGCCAGTCATGCCATTTCAGAAACTGTAGCCCGCATGACTGCCCTTTTAGTTCTATTTCACAAAATGTTCTCTCTCGCATCTACGTGGTGCCACCGTCCTTCGAGTACGTTGAACCGTTCCGGTTTGAGGATGCTTCGCCGCAAAGGTTGCAGTTCGTGCGGTGAAGCATCCTCAGAATGAAACGGGGCCGCTTGTTCACAACGAGGCACCGCTACTACTGCAGAAAAAAAAAAAAAAAAAGGGGGGGGGGGGGGGGGGGGGACTGCGGTGGCATTAGCTATTTTGTGGAAACTTTTCGACATTACCAAAACTGTGCTCAAAAAACAAATCACTTAACAAATAAAAAAAAAAATATTGTTGCTGCCGCGTAGCTTTCATCTCAAATGTATAGACAACCATATATTCCAGGTGTCCATTAAATGAAATCGTTATGATGGAAACGATTTTCGCATGTTTTTTTCGGGCCATTGGATATTTGAACTTTAGAATATTTCACAAACTTTCCCTGAAGATTTCGTGTATTCGCAATGTGACCCCGGTGCTGAAATTGAAATGTCCACTCTCAACATTTTCAGGAGGAACCCCCTCCTATCGAAAAGATTTCGATGTGGAAACCAGACGAATTCCCCCATCCCCCCTTTTCTTTTCGTACTGAGAGACAGCATATGCACTGCACGAATAGGACCCCCCCCCCCCCCCCCCTTACCGTTTTAAAACCAACCCTCCAAGAGGCACTGTCCTCGCATTCAACAAACAGAGTATGTCGAAGCGCAGCAGCAAACAAGATTGTCAAGACCTGAAATGCCAACCGAGACATAACAGACGGACAGACAAGTATACCTTTAAACACGAACGAATTTCTGTGCGTTTGTTTGTTTTTCAGCGCTGAAAAGGACCATGGAAAAGACAAGACCACACGTGACAAACAGATCGAGCGACGGAAGACAGACAGCGCTCAAACGCCCCCACAGAGAAGAGACAGGGACAGGACGGCCGACAGGCAAAATGTCCGCTGTCGCCTCGCCCCCGTACTTTGAGAAACTCATGCATCTTGCATTATGCTTTCTCTCCACGAATACGGTATTTCGTCCCTCCGCTTCACGCATTTTCACTCCGGACCAGACAGTCAGAGTGCTCTTTGGAAACAAGACGTGTGCGCCGGAGTGAGCAACAGAAAACTCCACAAATGGGAAAACGTAAAAGGGCTACTCAGTTCACTCCAGTGTACGGCGTACGCCATACAGGTGCGGCTAGGGGTGAATATATAGCCCCAGTGAAGGGGAAGTGAGGGATGAGGGTGGTTCGCTAGCGGCCACTGGAGGCCACATCGCACCAACCAATGCTTCTTTTCTCCTTCCCCTCCGAGTCCCGTGTTTCTATAACACTCTCTCCCCCGCTTCAGCCAGAAGTTGGCGGGACGGGGAAAGGAAGGCGGTTCATGGAAGGGGAGCAGATGGTGCCGACGTCGACGTGATGAATGGCGCACGCCCGAGCTCGGTGCAGAAGAGCTGCCCGGAGGTCACGTGGCTAGGTGCAAAGTGTTGTCAGTGTTGTTATTTTTCCGTCTGCTCCCAAGATTTGTTTTATACCGCTTCGAGGTGCCCCTCGTGTACCTCTATTCCGTATTTCACGCCCTGAATTTAGCGTTTACTTTTCTAATGCACACGTCTCCTTCAAGAATTATTCTCGATCCTCGCCTTGACACACGCATACGGTTAGCACACCTCTATCTGCCATCTACAGTCCACGGTGTCGTGATCTCTCCCTCTCTGGTTCGGTCCTCCGATTGCTGCGATTTTAAAACGCGCCGAAAAGAGCGTCTTTTGGCCTGCCAATCTTCAAGTGAAAACCGACCGCTCATTTCCAGAAGGGAGCGAATGGTGTACAATCGAAAAAAAAAAAAAAAAGATACACTCTTCCTCCTCCTCTTCATGCCATGATGACAGAATTCTGAATAGCGAGACTTCGGTCCTGAAGACAAGAACCGCCATGACACTAGCAACCGCAAATGATATATGTCACTGTCACATCATTTACGTCTACAATTTTCAAGCGACTCATGCCGCAACAATAACGTTGAGCCTTCGGCAGTTTGCTTAATAATATCAGTTGGCAGCGGCTATCCTAACCCGCACGTGCGTATAATATAGACTTATGCGGTCAACGTGGGCACACCTTCAAATCCCGCGGCTTCTCACGCATTCCGTTTTAGCAAATCAGCTTCATCCTCCGAATATTTATACGTACCTTTCATAAACATGCTAGTATTAGCCGCGGAGAGCCAATTAAAACTGTGGTGCAGACAGGGAATGAAACGAAGCATCGAATGCATAACATTCGTGGATTCGGCACCCGGAGACAAGATCAGTGCAGGAAGAAAGGGCGATATCCACTGCAATTAGCGTTGCCCCCCCTCCACCCCCCCCCCCCCCCCCCCCCCTGCCCCCCACTAAAGAAAGAAGAAAAGGCAATTAAAACCTAGCGGTAGAATACGGGCTTTCAATGCACTATTTCAGGACAACAACAAAAAAAGAGAACAGAAAATTGACTTCTAGAGCGATGAAAATCAGCCTAGCCTGAGAACAAAAATGAAAGAAGGACAGAAAATGACTGAAAAAATTACAATGTAATTACCGGTTGGTAATTTCGAAGACGAGAAAATGAAATAAAAAGACCACGGTAGAATTATTCAGCAAAGTTACCTTGGTCCGAGACAGAAGAAAGTCAACGAGTCAAATTAAACTGAGAAAAGCTCAGAACTAAAATAAAGTAATTATTAAGCTCTCACAGTAAGGCAGGGCACAGAACTTCAAGAACTCGCTGCCCTCCGACAGCAATACTGCCTTCTCGCCGAGTGCCATTTCCATTAAGCCCTTCTCTTCTGAAGCTTCAATAAAGGCTCGTGATTCGACCCCAACGAGATTCCGCTCGTTTACAGCCTTAAACACGTCGTCTCGAAAGCCACACCACTGGAGAGCTGCCCGCTCCCTCAGGTCCCCACAGCCATCGTCATCATCCTCGCAGAGCCCTCAAGACCCTTTATGCATCTTACCTTTTCTTTTCTTTTTTAACTCATCGCAGTTCATCCCTTCATTTTCCTTCTCTTCGAGTTTTCAATGGAAAACGCAGCGCCCTCTGCCAGGTGATAGCGCAATCCTTAGCTTTACTTGTTTTTGCTGTTCCTTTTTTTCTTTTAAGGGCTGACTGTTTCTCACTTCCCGTACATTTTCTTTTCACGCGGACTTTCTTGGAATCGCTTTTTTTCCCCCTCAGATTTCCGACTTATTCCACCGACGCAACGTGGCTCCTTCTTTACACTTCATTGATTTGATTCGTATTGCGCTTGTTATTTTTCCTTCAAATTATTCGATCCTAGCGTAGAACGCTTGTTCTAGAGCACCTTTTCTAGCAGCTCTCAATCCTACACCGCTCTCCCCGAGTCCCCATGTATCCAACCCCCTCTCCAAACCTGCTCCCCCTATAGCCGCTTTTAGGTGCAACATCCTCGTCATCAATGACTGGAAGCAGGTCTCCCTTTTCTTTCCCAGCTTGCACCCATGGCATGAACCGCGTCCTCCCTTCGTCAAAGCCTATCGGTTCACTTCCCCTGCGCACCCTTTGTTTCACTTAACTCGTTTTCCCTCAATCTATTTTTTTTTTCCTTCGTGCCTTTTCTTTTCATTTCATCTCGAGGGATGCATTCATCCCTAGAAACAGTCGTCGATACCCGCGGCAGTCACAGATGCGGAAAGGAACGGAATGGATCCCGTCGGCAACCAATTCGATTTTCAGGCTCGCTTCGGCAGGAGCCCCTTCCCTTTTAACCCCCCCCCCCCCCTTTTTTTTTGTTTTTGTCGTTTCGACAACTACTCGCGAAGCGTCTTTTGTTTTAAACTATCCAGCATTGAGTGAGCTATCGGCTTGTAGACTTTCATTTCTCATTACTTAATTTCCTCTCTTCCAGCTGTCTTCCCTCTCACGCCCTCCGCCGACAGCGCCGAGGGCGGGGGAAGAGAGAGGGATAGACGGAAAGCGAATTAGAGAAGCGGTTCGGCTGTTCCCGCTCCGTTCCCCTTTAATTCGTTCCGTCAACGGGAGGAGGTTAGTCTTCATTAGCTGCACGCTGCGGCTCCCGAGTACCGGGAAAGCTGGAAAATTAGAAAATGAAGACGAAGTGTCGCACGACGCGCTCTGACACGGCTGCTGTCGCAACGGTGGCGGCGGTCGGCGCGACCTAATGGACGGCGCGACAAAGCGGTGACGATGATATGTGCTCAGAGCACTGGCATCGCACCGCGTATAGCATTAGCCGGGAGATGGTCCGCGGTTAGTCACGTCGGTGCTGCGTCCTCTGACCCGGTAAAGTAAGATGTTTGCGAAGCAACGGATTGCACAGTGCTGGAAGTGAGAAGGGGTCCAACTGTAAATGCGTATGGCCCCGGCCCATTATCTGCAGCCGTCCGGCCTTTGCAGAGACTCGGGTGGGAAGATGATTCAGCAGAGGATAAACCCGTGGCCGGAAACCCTTGCGTCAGTCCCATGGCGAATGCTGCATAGCGCTTCGGGACATGCGTATAGTAAAAGGAAAACTGACGGTGACGCAGATTTTATTCGTTCTATCCGATGTTCGTATTAAGCGGACTTTCTTATCACGTCCAAAAATACAACCGCGGACAAAAGCCGGTTTCCTATTTAAACAAACTGCACTGTACACGAACGCGTATTCGTATTGCATATGTGTCCAGTTTCTTCTGCATTGTAAAGAATGCAGCGGCTCAAATGAAGCACGAGCTTTTCCACTTATGAGCGAGTTTACCGCACCTCTATGCACGCTATGGCCGAGAGGTGCAACCGCGGCTGTTCACCGCAGTGTCATGACCCTAATATAATCATTTTTACAATCGTTTGTAATAAGCGAGCGTTTGTTACAACTGCGACTGCTATAGGTGGGCTCGACGGCACGCACCAGGCGTTTCAGGGAAGTCGGCGACAAATGTTCCAAAAATAGGTTTTTTGAGATATGGAGACTCGGCTTCAGCACAACTGCACCAGCACTGACAGACGCCAGAAAACATGGAAATAACGTTAATTAGCAAGTTCGTTAACTAATTACCAATAATTAGCTTAACTATTATTATTATTATTATTATTATTATTATTATTATTATTATTATTATTATTATTATTATTATTATTATTATTATTATTATTACATTTCGAAAATGCGACTGCCCTGGGCGCTGTGCCTTAAGAACGCTCTGAAAGATGCAGGGTTCCGAAAATTCGGCGCTCTAAATACTGCCTCCAGCATAGCAACTCCCCCCTGCTTTGTCCCCCTTCGTTGCACAGAGAAGGTGACATGAAACTAAAGCCATTGATTGATGGCGCTGGTGCCACGTTTCGTGTTCCAGAAAACAAAAAAAATGCTTACATGGCTATTAATGATGGCTGGTTATAAATCCCTAATTGTAACCATGGACATATAAGCGTGACATAAGAACAATAGGAGAAATATTGTAAAAGGTTACAGTTAATGGTCTTACTAGTTAATATTCTCCCCCTGTTTTCCGATGGCCGCCAACCTAGGTACAACTGTGCAGAAGCCGTTTTCATGTCTCAAAATGCTTATTTTTTGAAAATTAGTGGTAAGCTTCCTTGAAATGCTTAATAAAGAAAGGAAATATAGTTGACAATCACAGCCTGCGATCAGGTATTGAGCACAGTTGACGTGTTCGCGGACTAACCTGCCGTCGCAGGGGCTTATACCCTCATGAGGGTCAAAAAGAAAAATGGCAGCACCAAAGTACGCCGAGAAAAGTAGCAAGAAGTTACAGCTTGTGCAAGCTATCTTACGTACTATATAGATACGCTGCCGCGCAGGCACCTTGCACGCTGTTTTACACCGACGCTTTCGGCCAGCACCCAAACGTGCATTATTTCGAATATGCAAATAAAATGTCCACCCGGTGCTTCCACAATTAGCATGAAGCACCGAGACAAACAAATCTGGACGTTCTACTGACCCTCAAACATCAGATCTAGAGATGTCGGCGCTGAATTGTAGCGACAAAAAGTACGAGAAAAAAAAAAAAGCGCGCCTTTTCCACTAAATGCGAGGTGCAGTGCTCACACAAACCAGAGCAAAAAGGAACAAAACAAGAAGGGGGGGGCAGACGCTGCACTAAGGAAAGAGGACGTGCGTGCGGGTAGGAAAAAACTGGTTTGTGCACGAACTGACAACCGTAACCGGTATCTTTTTAGCGGTTGGCAGGGGATAGGTATAGCCGATGGCCCCGAGGAAAACAGAGAAAACCAATATAGTTACTTGGTTAACATGCCGCACGCAATGACGGAGCGGAGTTCCCGACATGCATTTCGACGGTTGAGTCGCGGAATTAGTTGCTCCGGCGCAACTCGGCACCCCGACCGGCGGGGTCGTTAGTCTTTCCTTGGCCCCCATTCGCGCCTGTCTAGTTAGGGCGGCGTCTTTCCGAGAAGCGCGTAGAGATAACAGGTCTCGAGAGCGCTCCCTTTACCTGCCCGCGTATAGTATTATATTCGATGACAAGGCCGCTGCGAGGAGACACGCTAAGCCTAACGAGGCGAGAACTGCGCCTCCAGACTTCGCAGGGCAGGAACCGGTAAAACCGTGCAGGACATGTGGAAGCTATATAGGTATACTGGAGGGTGGCAGCGCCGGCTAATCGCCGTCGGGTGAGCATACGAATCAACGGAGTCCAGATGAAATTGCAGATAATTCAAACCTCCAGATAAAATTCGTACGCAATAGTCCGAAAGAAAAAAAGAAAATAACAAAAAATACAGATGAAAGAAAGAAAGAAAGAAAGAAAGAAAGAAAGAAAGAAAGAAAGAAAGATTCCGACGGACTACTACAGCGGGCACTCCCGCATTTCCACCGATGTCCGAGTGCCCGTCATTTTGTTGTATGTGGATCTGAGTGTAAGGAGGAATGCATATATCTAATCGGCTAAAAACCACTTGCTCCGCCCGACACTGATCAATTAGGCTGCGGACTGCAATAGAAAACGGTGTCAGTTACGTCACGTGAGTATATCCAAAGCTCTGATCATATACTTCAAGATTTATTGGGATAGAGGTTTTAAACGAAATTTCTTCACACATTGATTAACTTGACGATGGCAATCAAAATATCCGCAGGCCTTCGCCCGGCGCTTCAACGTGTTTTTTTTTTTTTTTTTTTTTTTTTTGTTTTTGCTAATAATTTTAACAAACGCTTCCATCGCTCTTCTAGGTAAGTCTGCATAAGGTTTAGTTCTTGTGAACAAGGGGAAAACTTCACAAGCAAACTTTCGTTATGTATCGGAAGCCCATGGAGAATTAAAATAAATAAGTTCATGAAAACTGTCTTGCATTACTCCCTAAGGCTTCACAAATATCTGCAAGAACGGAGCCCGTAGTTTTTCTATAGTAGTCCAACACGCAGGGAGCAGAGGAAAATGTTTCAAAGCAAATTTTTGCCACGAACCGGAAGCGTCGATTATCTCTGTCTAGTCGTGCATAATGGCATCTTACAATAACCCACAGTTCACCCACAATTAAATGGTGTCCTAGAACCCAGAGCCTGAATTTGCCAGTAAGTGCATGGAAAGATCTTCCACAGTATGGTGCCTATGCAGTGAGTGAAAAACGTTTATTTTCTGATATGGCGATTACATATTGAGAGACGAAGAGTGGTACCCTCAGTCCAGGGCCCCAATAGCCCTAGCAGCTGCTCAAACACGCCCATGCGCTCCAGTGGCGGAAGTAAGCAGCAGTAAAGGGCCCAAAAACACATCTCTGGCAATTCCATATACGCCTGCAGGCTGCATGCATATTGGATCACGCAAGGGGGATCTTGCTGCGACTTGGGACTTTAATAGCTCCTGAAACGTAAGAGCTATCGCGGCTTCCAACAGCAACTTCCCCAACATTCCAGTTTCTGACACAACCTACATGTAGGAATCTGTGCATTCTGCACCAAGCACTCTTCGACATCCGATTGCGCAGTTAATTGTTTCGGGTCGAGAGGTTGTCGAAAGTCGCCGCATGCACTAACCCCTCATATCCCCATATTTCATCATCATTGTGATGTATCGAGCTGGGCCTTCTACGAATCAAAAACCACAGGCCGCCATCATTACCATATACCTTAGTCGTCTACATGGGCCGGGTTACGTTCACCGAAGTGCCCTCTGAAATCGGCACGTCCCCCGAAAGCCGCGGTCAGGCTATGCTGGCTGATTTCCTATATCCCCCAATTGCTTTGCATGTTAGGCGATATCCCTGAACGCGGGTTCTGTATTACTTTTGTACTAAGCTAAAGGCATATCACGTGCACTATCTGTACGCAGGAAAATTGTCTCACCGCCGTCATCAGGCTGGCTGCTGCAGGGCAAATGCCTCTCCTATACATCTCCTATTAATCCAGTCCTGTGCCAACAAGCACCCAAATCTCATTGGCCCGCCTAACCTTCTGCAGCCCAGTGTTATGCTTGCCTCCTATTGGAATCCTGTCCGTTATCTTTATAATGACCAAAGGTAACCTCGCCTTCATGTCACGTGCCCAGAATATAGGCATATTTTTCTTACAAATATTTCGGCCAGAATATCATTGACATGGGTATCATTAAGAGATAGGAAACATGCAGAATGGGTCAGAGAGATAACTCAAGTTACTGACATTCCAGTGGAAATCCAGAAGAAGAAATGGGCATGGGCAGGACATGCAGTGCGAAGAGAGGATAACCGATGGTCGCTTAGGGTAACAATCTGGATTCCAAGGGAAGGAAAGCGTAGCAGGGGGCGGCAGAAAGTTAGGTGGGCGGATGAGATTAAGAAGTTCGCCGGGGTCATGTGGATGCATGCTAGCACAGAACCGGGTTAATTGGAGAAATATGGGAGAGGCCTTCGCCCTGCAGTGGGTATAGTCAGGCTGATGATGATGATGATGATGATGGTAATTGACATCGCGTTAATTTCCAGATCCATTCGGCACGCTTCGTCTCAACGTTACGCCAGCTGCCATTTTCCGTTCCATAGCTCTCTGCGTTGTCCTGAGTTTTAAGTTGAACCCTTTCCGTTAGCCTCCCCGTTTTTATTGCACAAATCAGTGCTGCTGATACACTTTTCTTTTAAGGGTCTGAGAGCACCTGCCAACAGCTTAGATAAAAGAGAAATAGTGCGCTTTCACCTACAACATTCTTTTTGGAGCAATATCAACCGTCGAACGCGGGGATAAATACGTTTTCGATTGATCCGCGTGCACCTGTCGCGCTCATGGCAACTTCCACCACGCTGAACGCTTCTAAAGCACCAGCCGCGGGAGGCCGCGCACCCGCACCAACGGCGTTCGCTGCTGACAGGCGTAACCTTGACCTCGGGTGAGGCGAGCGTGCGCTCCGGTGGCGGCGCATTCTTGGGAAGCGCCCGCGAAAAACAAGGGAGACGAGAACAAGCTGAGAGAAAGAGGGGCGAGAATGCGCGAGATGACGGCCGCCGCTCGGCGTGAAGACGGAATGGGAAGGGACCTGCGCCGACGCGGTGTCTAATTCCGTGCAGTCGGGACCAACACTGGCGTGCCTGATAGCCCCGCAAGGGGTAAAGCAATAATCAAAATAGTGACAGTGGAATGTTCAGCTGTGTTCATGACGGATTACTGGGTCTGTTCCTGTAGTGCGCACATCCAGGAGCGAATTCATGAGCACTTCTTGAGGGGCCCGGGCAAGAGGGGAGGCAGTTTTTGTTCGAAAAGTTCAAGATCAGTGCGGTTTTCGCATTTAGAAATTCTCGCCTGAGAGGCCGAAGTAAGCCTTTCAGCACATGTGTTTATGTGTTCGGAAAGTTAAGCAAAGTATTTTTTTGAACACCATCAACAAGATTAGGGATTGACTTCAAGGAAATTCGCTTTTGCAACACACACACACACACACACACACACACACACACACACACACACAC
>JAJIZL010021204.1:300753-338181 GCA_023969395.1 Amblyomma maculatum | reverse complement strand
ACACACACACACACACACACACACACACACACACACACACACACAGACAGAAAGAACATTTGTACATTTCACCATTTCTCTTTTTCCACAACTTCCACAGTAAAAGTTCTCTAACCGATAATGGACAGACAAAGTTGAATTCAGGCCCATGCGAAAGAAGAGTATCCGACAGAGCGGATGCGAAGCCAGAGAAGATGCTGCAAGAACATGTGCATGTGAAAGCAGTCGTGCGCATGGAGTAGAGCGCCTAATAATGTTTACCACGGATCGTTCTCTTTACATTGTCGTCTCTACCTCTGCAACTGCGTCGCCTGAAAATGCACAGAAGCGCGTCACAGAGCTCGCTCCGCGTGGGAAACCTCCCCCAATTGTCTAACATCCCACGATAAAAAAGAAAGAAAAAAAAAAACGGAAAAGAACAATTCTTCTCTCACTCGTGTCCTTTACAGGCGTGTGGTGTGTTCGAAATTCCCCAACGCACAAAAGCCTGCCCTCTTGACGACCAGGTAGTACACATGCACGTCACCTTTGTCATTTGACTCACTCGGGCTCCTCGTCTATATGTCACACTTCAGCTCACCTAGCGGTCCTTTTTTCACACGAAGGAGCTCGCCTTCCCAGACGCCGTCAAAGCAGCCGCTATCGTATTCCGAAAAATTCGGTTCATTTCCATGCATAAGCTACCGGCAAGACGAACCAGAAGCAACTAAGTCCGTGCTATGTTTTTTTTTTCTTTTGCCTTCATGTGTATTGCTCAACATCAAGAAGCACGCACCTGCCACAGCGCGACGACAGCGTGCTAAAAAGAACGCCACGAAAACGCTCGCACGAGGTATAGAGTACAGCCGCAAAAGGAAAACAGTACAAGCTAGAGGAATGTGCGCGGCTACGTGTTGGTCATTTTTGTTTTTGTTTCTCCTCAAGGAGCCATTGTAAACGCGTACTGCTTTTCCTCACAGATCCGGCTATACATGTTACAGCATACCGAGCGACCACTGCCCACTGCGCACAACACGCACGCAAAACGAGAGAAAGGGCAAAAGCTCCCGTCACCATCATCGACCCACGCCTACACGGCGGGTGGACGCCCTGTTCTCACGAACTGCGCCGGAGAGTCTAGGTACTACGTGGCGTTGGCCGAAGCAGGATGAAACTACACAACGGAAAAACAAAACAAACAAACAAAAGAAGGGGAGAGGGGACTTGCGGCCCATTCTGACTGTGCATAATACACGAGTGTTTCAACAGTGCGTTCATCACGCCTGGACAACAATGCACGAAGGCTAGCTCTTTTTGTGAGTGTGGTTATACGGCCTACTGTACAATGCGACGCGATTTAAAGGCAGGAGAACTACAAGGCTGACTAGCTTTTAAACGAAACACAGAGGCGTTGGTAGCCGCTGCTGTTTTGTTTCCTTTTTAGAGGGTAAGTGCGCTTTGGCTCCTCTATAGTGTAGAGAAAGCGATACCCTTCAGTTAGCGTTAGACCAGGACCTCAGGTTCTTACCCCTGGAACTCTCCCAACGGCTCAAAATTGCTTGGAAAGAAACCGCTCATTTCCGCTAAAACTCTGGATTTGAGAATCTACGCGACATTTATTCGTTTGGCAATTAATTTCAGCGCGCCTCGCTCGCTTAGAGGGCGTCCACTGTGCCGTCGTCTTTCGGACGTCAGACTAGAAGGACATCGAACTTTCCAGTCTTTCTGGACAAGCCGGACGTCTCTCACGTGACCACACGCGTGCCTTCGCTGCGCACGGCCCCTTTGTGCGCACCTCTGTATCGAGAAACGCGGTGTCTCTTTTCTTCGGACGCGTGGGTGAACGCGTACACCAGCGGCGGCAAGCGGGCAAAGCCAGCCGCCAAGCTTGGGCCAAGCAGGCAGCAAAAGCAACAGCAGTCGTCCGCGGTTACCCGATCAGCGGACGTCGACAAAGGGGAAGACGAGCGGCGGCTTGGTCCATCGACGCGGCGGGGCTTTTCCCCCGCCGCGACAGATGAGCCGGCGGTGTGCTCTACCGGGAATCGTGTCGGGGGCGAGGGAGCACGCTTCTGGGAGACAGACGAGATGGGGGAGAGAGCAGGCCATTTCGCGCCACGGAGCATCTACGCGTGGGCGATATTGCCCGCATAGGTGGGTTGGTAACCGCCCTTCTGCCGAACGACGACCCGCGCCTGTTCTGCGTATGTTCGAAGCCCCCAAGTTCGTCTTTGGAACAATCTGTTCGTCGAGATGAGTAGCTGCAGTAGTGAAAGGCCTGTCTGAGTCCAAATGACTGCGACAGATCGGCGCAGAATAATGAAGGAAAGCCTTTTTCCTCGCGATACTCAAAACAGCCGGATCAGTTACAAGGGTAATAATGCGTGCATAAAAATAAGACATCAGCTATAAAATCAACCCTAAACCAATCCCTTCACAAAGAAGACCAGCAAAAACCCCCCCCCCCCCCCCCCCCCCAAGAAAAAACCAAAGGCGCTAACGATATTCCACCCGCCGCTGTTGCTTAGCGCTCGACTACCGATCCCAAGGAAGGTCCCATGTTCGACCCTGACCGCGTTTAGATGGAGGAGAAACTACGATGTTCTAGCGAAACGCAAGGTGACTGTGTAATGCTCGATGTCAGTGCACGTTACATTGCCCCACACTATCGCAGTTACCAGAGCCCTTCACTAGGGCGTAATTAACACGCGACGCTGCATAGGAAATTTAAACCCAATCCCGTATGCCATACCATTAATCAATCTTCACCAGCTCCACAAACAATGGGCGGTGTGTCGGTCAGGTTCTGGAAGGCTATTCCACGCAACGAGCACAGCTGATGGACGGAAAAGAAAAAAAATCTAAGACTATATTGTGGGCCGGCTGAACAAGGCTCGCTGACTGTGTTCCGCGGGGAGAACCACTGTATAACACCCTCTCTTCCTTCCTCCCCATTCCTCACCACCGTGCAACGAGCCCGTCCTCTCAGCTTATGGCTAGTCCGTTGACAGCAAAGTTTTCGACGAAATATCTAGACAACCAAAAAAATTAAAAGAAACATTGCGCTCACACTAAGAACTGCACGTTTTCCGTAGATTTAAGGACTCAAGAAGTACTGATCCGATTACTGCGCCACACGTAGCCGATATAAACCCAAGAACAAGGGCAGAACAGCGACAACACAGAAAGACCTTCGCGGCAAGCCGGCAACTGAAACTATGAGGCTGGAATATATACGCCAGCAGAGAACGCACGGTGCGACTTTCGCTGCCCATTTCCTTTTGTTTGTACCTGCAAACTAAACTGAACAAAGAAATGGTTGCTAGCGTCATCATCCTTGTCTGGGATCCACTAAAATAAGACAAACACCAGGGATTGTCTGTAATATCCACTCCTATCACGTCTCTTTCATGATCTACAGACGCTTCGGGGAGCAGCAATGGTCTGCGCGGTTCCAAAGACACTTACAGATGCCACGTAAATAAAAAAAAAAAAACATTTCGATCAATACGCTGGGCAAACAAGTTTCCTCCAAGCGAAAAGTCATAACATCGCGTAAGTTGAACGGCTGATCCCATCTCTGCGACGAGAAACAACGCGGCAGAGGCGGGGATTAGGACATTAGGGAACCCCCTGCTTCAGGACGGGGAGCTGAGCCAATCCGGTCGTAAGGTTTTTTTTTCTCCTCGCTTCCAAGAATTCCCGCAATCTTTTCTCTGCCCTGCCGTCCATCGCCTTCGGTTCCGTCACTGTTCTTCCTCCCTAAAAGTGAAAACATCCACAAGAAAGAATTTTCTGGGGGGTTTCCGGAGTCTTGTGGTAGGGAGAAGGGGAAGGGAAGTAGGGACAACAACGCCAGCCCTCACTGCACTGGAATGGGGAGACAAGGAAAAGCAGATGACAGTGGGCATGCTCTGTTTCGGGAATCCGCGTGATCGAGCGTACAAGCTACGTTCTCCTTGGGCGAGAACAGGATGACTACGGAAAAATGCAACGAGTTCTGGTTCTAGAACAAATTCTAAGGGTATAAGGAAGATGTGCCTGAACGGGGAGATGAAGGCAAGAACGCAGATAAATGGGACAGGGAAGAAGGGAGGCAAGCACGTTCAGTGAAGGGGAGGAAAATTAAACGCAAAATAAAGGGAGAAAGAAAGGATCGATTCCAGGTCCTACGGGAATCGGGAGCGCGGGAGAGTGGTTCCCGGAAATCGCGGTCGGTTCCCAGCAGGAGAATTTGGAGCAGACATCAGTGCCCTTTCGAAGAACGAGCAGAGAGAACGGAGGCAATGACGGTACTTCCGTGTGAACGCTTTAAGAGAAACGGGCTCTTGACGAGAAAAACGGGAAAAACTAGAGATAGGTTAAGGAAGAAAAGAACAAAAATTAATTTATGCTGAAAGAAGTCAGGGACGCACACAAGACCAGCTCCAAGAGCCTCTTATAAAGGCTAACGGAGATGCAAATTATTACGAAACGAAGGAAATAAACTCACATAAGGAAAGAAAAACGTGCATAAATTAAGGTAAAAGGTGAAGTAGTAGCAAAGGTCAAAATATGCAAAGAGAAGGCCGTTCAGTATCAGCCAGAAATGCTAAACGAAATGGAAAGAAAAAAAGAATGTTACATACAGTGTTCAAAGGAAAGGGGAAAATGGAAGTAAGGGTATGATCAAAAACACGGCTATAAATTAAGGGCCCCGACATTCATTCCAAAGTCTATCTCTCCTGTAGGTAACGTAGAAAAGCAGGTCAATGAAACTATAAAGTGTAAAAGGCTGGATTCAGTCATTCGTTCTACTCTTAAAGTAAGACGATCGCTCAACGTTTATGTTAAAGAAAGTCATAAGAGAAAACAATCCGATTAAACCACCATGCGTATGCAAGAACCGTAATCACAAGAGAAAAGGGGAAAGGGAATGGAAGCTGTTCACAGCAACGACGAGGTACAATTGTACTGGACTACTGCAAGAAATGGAACGATAGGCTCTGCGTAAAATGGCCGAACAGGAATAGACTAGATAGGAATAAATAAGCACAAAGGGGATTAATGCCATGAATAGGGGGCGCAGATAAATAGGAAAGATTAGGGAGACGGCACGCAGGGAGACGTATGCCCGAAGAGGTTCTGGAAAAGACGGCGCGATAACGGCAACGGATCTCGAGCGAGCGTGCACGGTGCATTAGACGATTCAGCGGAAAGAAATTGACGTGAAAAAAAAAATTAGGGATGGAAAGCAGGAACGGGAAGGCACAAACTGGAAGTTAATGAGTCGAAAACGTTAGATAAATCTGTACGGGAGCGCGGGAAAACAGAACGAAGGACAAGGAAATCTGGACATGCGTACCTTGACAGAGTACAGACGGGGATTTCACAAAAATAACAAAAATGAAAAGAACGCGGGCGATACGAGAAGCCATGCAGATAGCTCTTCGGGGGCAAGAGAGCAGGGGAAAAAAAAGGGACTGCAATCAGCGCTGCAGCAAGGGGTTGGACGTTGGCAGGGGGAGCGGGTATGAAAAATGTCGATAGAGCGGGAAGTTGAAGGCTTTATGGTGCTGCATGCACAATGCAGGGAAGAGAGAAAAAAATTCCGAAACAAAGAAACAAGAAAGGAAGCCGAGGGAGAGTTAGGTAAAGCGCGCTGATACGTACGGGCACGGGTTGGCAATATGCAAGCGGGGAAATAAATGAGTGCGGAGCTGGAAAGAACAAGAAATCCCCATTTAGGAAATACGGCGAGGTTCTGATCTCTCACGGTGGAAGAACGAGGTAAGTTTCGGAAGCGACTGTGGCCAGAAAGAAACAAGGCCGTTTTCCATAACTTTACCGTCGCAGGTTTTTCGGGAACGGTATAGCGACAAAACCCCGACAAAAGCCTTTTTAAAAGGGAATGATCTCAAATACAGGATGACGACAGAGAAATGTTTACGACACGGAGTTTGCTCTGCATACTGATGTTTTTCGGCCGTATGCACAGCAGTTCGTGATAGGATGATGAAGGTCGGACAATTATGTATCGAGAGAGGAAGAAGGTAAATATTTTATGCAAATGAATATGCAAAAACAGCACCCACACTGCAGTTCCTGCTGAGGACTGACTGTAAAAAGAGAAACGTGAACCCAAGCTATCAGCAACTTGATGCTTGGCAAGCGAGTCAAATTTAAGGTGCCCCTGCTCAATAAGGCTTTCTGGCTGCGCAAGCTAGAGAAGCATTCCACAATTTCACCTCTCCCTGTGAAAAAACTGCGCTTAGAACAAGAATGATATAATAATGGAACCAGTAAGGCGAGAGTATAAATGCTTCACAGTGGAGAAACAAAAAGCTAGAGAGCTTCGAGTGTGATAAAGCGGGACGAGCTTTACTGTGATGCTGTTCAAATCCCAATACAAATAACAACATAATCTCGCCTTTTATCAGGTTTGAGCGCAGTTTTTTAAACCTCACTGAACACGGTGGAGAACTTGCTTAGCCAGCAATATCAAAGGGAGCACATTTGCAAATACACAAAACGAATATTTGTGAAAATGAAGAAACAATTATTTAAACTTGTCATCTCAGGTAATAAAGCTGCGGAGAAGCGAATGAATGAATGAAAAACTTTATTCAGACAAAGGTAATTCTGCTGAAGCGACTGCTCTTCCGAAAACTTCATTGTTCTCGGGTCTGTTCTTGACGAACGATGTGCAACGGTGGGGCGGTGGGTGGGAGGCATCGCCTTCGCGTGTTTCCGAGAGCAGACAGGATGGCGCAGACACCTCACGAGACAGACTTGTTTGCGCGGTCAACAGGAACCCGACAGGATGCGGGAGTCGGCGGGGACTGCTTCTTGTATCGCGTTACGGGCTCGGAGAGGACGATCGTCGCGTGCAGAGCAATGCTTCTGGAGTCGAGTGGCGTGACGTCGTGCCGCGGATTTGCACACGCCACCATTGAGCAACGAGCCCCCGGTTCTATCATATTTCGAAGAGAGAGAGAGAGAAAGGGAGAAATGAACGACTTCTTTGCATTACGTGACAGCGCATTTCCACGTGGACGCCCCGTAGCGACAATGTGACCTATCAGAGACGACGCAGTGGAGGGCTACGCGTCAACCGGACTACCCGGGGTTTTCGGAAGAGAAACTGACACCGCAGACAACACGGGAGTCTTTTGCAGTTCGTTCGGATAGAAACGCGGCCGACATGACCCACAAGACATCCAAGGCGGGTGGAACTGTGCGCAGTATACCTGAAACCGACAATGGTGGAACCACGACGCAAGTCGTGTCCATTATCAATGAAGCGCGACCAAGAAAAATGCAAACGAAGTGAAGACAACATCAATACCGTATCCTTGTAGTTACCTGTATACCATTACGGCGACGCTTTGGTGCTGCGGAACGTATATAGTGCCAGTATAAAAGGGCATATGGGCGTATACGATCTTTAAAGTGCGCAATCGCCAAGAGCCATTCATAAATTGAGAACTCAAATACGCTTACGACAAATGCGCTACTTTCTGAATTTAGTGGGTGCGAGTGGTGCCAACATGGCAGCGCGCTTCGAGGTCGGACGTCTCGGTTCAGAGTGAGCCCATCGTTGTTAGGGGTTTTAGTGAACGTTCGCTGATCGTAAACGCTACATCGGCTTTTGGTGAGGCCGTACAGTAGCATCTATGTGCGATAGGTTTCTTTTACTTTTTCTTTTTAATTTCGAGTGGTGAATCTACCGCACAGAGACGTAAAGAAGAATGTTGGTCTGACGAAAAAAAGAAAAGGCTTCACTACTAGAATTCAGATGGCGCCACTTGGCCAAAGTTTTCACCGCGTCTTCGTTTACATGCACTATAAACTAAATGTGCGGATGCGACAAATGCCGTAACAGTATGCAAGGTGCTATCATTCTAAATCCTTCTAATGTTATTTCGGTATTCAGCACGATAACAGCGCCCATTTATACTTTTTTTTTTTTTAACCATATCCGCATGCGCCGCGAGCAGACGATGTGCAGACGACCGGGCGCGGAGGAGCACACTTGGCGCGCCCTTGTGATGCAGAGGAGGTCTCTAGCTTCGACTGTGCTGCAAGGAACTGATGACATAAGAGTAAAGCACGGTAAATGCGCAGCTATGCTTCGCGAAGTCACCATAAGTAGGTTAAGCAGCGAACATGAGCACCTAATAGAAGCATCAAGATTAACGGTGCGCCGAACAAGGACACGAAAACGAGCTGGCCGTGCGTTTTACGCAGGCAAGATTACCGGCGAGGAAGCACCGCATTTACGTTTATTTAAATTGAAAGAAAACTGTCTTCAAAGATGCTGACCGCCCATGAGCAGAGCCGCGGAAGGTAAGGCTTGGAAAGCATGAACAAAAGAGACAGAGCCGTAAAATGGGAGGGGCAGATGGAAAGCAGCGCCTTTTATACTGTCAAAGTGCCGGGATATAAGAAACGGTCACTGGGACGCGTAGCAAGTGCCAGATTGACTGGGGAAAGTAGGGAAATGGAAAAGAAAAGCGACAGATAGAAATAACAGATACCAGCATCCAAGCATATATAGTAAACGCAACAGGCACAGCAGCAGCTTAGGTCCGTCCTGTCCGGCTGAGCGGTGGCAAGCCGAAGCCAGGTCATAGCGCGGGTGACAGGAGGGAGGCGGAAAGCGCTGGCGACAGTTTGAAGAGGGGAGGGACGCGTTGGGGGACAGGTGATGGACGATCATCGGGGGAAGTCATTGTAGTCCACAGGGGCCGCGGATCGAGGCCTTCCGCGAGGAGCATTGTTCTGGGAGTCGGGACTGTGCCAAGTGCGGCGCATGTATAAAACGCTCCGGGGGCGATCGCCATCCACTGATCCCTCCTAGGTGGCGCTCAGTCCGCGTAGTCGCCACGTCACCTGCCCGTATAATAGCGATGAGACGAGAGTCGGGGTCGCGCACAGTCAGATAAAGCGCATCGCGCGTGCCCCAAGCGGTGATGACGCATTTGTTTAGAGAGAAAGTGACGTCATGGCGCCTCCGTAACGACTACAGCCCGCTACGTGAAGCCCGCTTCAGTTAGCTAAAACTGAATCGTTTTTCTTTTGAGGTCGCGGAGATAGTGACATATTCACATCTCATTTCACCTCACAGGAGGTCAGCATTAGAGGATTTGACTTTAATGAACCTTCCAAGCAGTGTGGGTGGCGTCTGATGATTAAGGGCAGATGCAGAAATAAAATTGCAGGATATCAGTCACGACAGAAAAGCAAGGTAGACACATACCCTGCCCAGTGCAGGACGCGATAATGGTAGCTAACTATAACAGGTTAGGTATATCATTCGGCGCCATATACAGAGTCCTATAAACGGCTATCGCAACTGAGACCGGCGTGCACCGGTTCTGAAGCATAAAGTTTCACTAACAGCAAGTGTAACGTGTCCTGGCCATTTTTTTCACCCTTGAACCCAAAAAGCACACTCCTTGAACAGAATTGCAGGTACGAACGCCGTTGCTGCTAGGATTAAAAAGCACACGTTGTTACACCTGAAAACGGCCGTCTGATAGAATACGGCAAAACTTACGGAGGGTAGGCGCTTCTGGTGCATATACATACCAAAATATCCTGGACATAAACCACGCGGATATTATCATAAGCGGGTAACGAAGAAAGTAAGACCGTTTACCATAGCACATTTCCTTCTATAGGAGCTAAAGCCGTCTTGTAATGTGCTAACCATAAGGGATAAATTTACCAGGAAAAAAAAGGAAAAGAAAAAACGGGAGACGGCATAAAAAAAGCGATCGGGGGCACCCCTAAACGCGGGCACAGACACGGTATAAGCGCGCGTGTGCCATAAATGGCTTCTTCTCGGGCATAAAATATGGCTCTTCCCGGCTGATCTCTCTGCGGGACCGCTGATCTCCCTTCTTCGATCCTGAAAGAGCGGAAGAAGCCGTCCAACAGATCGCGAAAGCGCACCTTATCCGCGCCCCTCTCGCCCAAATCCCCTTCACGACTTTCCCCAGAACGACTTGCTCCCCCACCGCAATCCATAACGGGAAGGTGTATCCACCCCTCCCCATCTTTGCCTGTTTAGGGAAAGCGGTCTCTGGGACAGCTCGCGAGTCGTAAGCGAGCAACGGCCGCCGCATGCGGAAGACAAGTGAAAATGAAGAAGGGAGAGATGGATAAAACGCGCAGTAGATAGTTCTGAATGCATCGACGAAATTTAAAAAACAAATAAAGAATGCGCCGGCGTTTGTCGATCAGACCCAAACAGCGATTCCGAGGAGCCGTGCGACGCAAGTAATGGGCGACCGAAAGCCGTGGTCACTGCGCCGCTTTATATTCCCATCCCTCCCGAAAGCCATCCCGCTGCTTGCGAGATTCGGCCCAATGGCCACCATCATATCCCCTCCCGCTTGCGTTCGGGCAAGATGGCTTACCGTTTTTCAAAGCTCATATCTGGCGACTGCGTCGCTATATCGGGCACTGGAGGCGGCTCTGCAAGATCGTGCGAGCGAACCGGGTCAGCTGAAGCCGAGCAGCGACGCATTTTACTCAGTAAAATCGTTAAGACCTCTCCAGTCTGGAAGAAAATAATAAAAGTGACAATTCGCGTCGCGGAGTATAATAGCTAATTCGGTATAACGAATACTTATAAGTATCCGACTTCGTAAAACCGAATTCGGAACTTCGCGCGCAATGTCAACATATAAATACTGCTTGCATCGTAAAACTGACACCGTGTTTGCTAACAATGATCATTCATATCTGCCACAAAATGCCACCATTGTAACAAAATTTATTTCTGAAATGAGCGGGCGATAGCATAGTGGTCCTATGAATAAACCATTTTTGTTCTATGAGTCTCACGCATTTCGGTTAGAATTATACAAGTTCTTGTGCGTCTGGGAATGTTGTGTCTTCCACGCTTATGTTCTCTGAAGACCTAATCTGCTGACGGTCGCTGCACTATATGAGGGTAAAATGGAAAACGAACTAGATAACTCTTACACAATAACAATCGTTAAAAATTCTTAGCCGCTGAAGAGAAAAGATAGTCCGTCCATGCCGAGGACCTCATGACAAAGGAGTGAAAATTTAGTGCATTATTATTAAGTATAAAATCCGTTCGCTTTGCTAATATCCCGTTTAATGTGACGCAGACAAGTTTACGGTATTGAGGAAAATTAAAAAAGTAAAAAAGAAAAGAAAAGAAAACAACGAAAGCGAAGCTGGATATGAAGCACTCGGATTGTTTGGCCTATACAACACAGGCAAGCTACCTTTTCTTGCGGCACTAACATGCCGCCCCGAAACAGAGCTACTATGAATGAGCGCACATGCCCGAAGGCGCGTGCAAGGGCCACACATGGTTCACGGCGCGTTACTGTACACAAAGCCCAGTCATAAACACCACGCCAGCTGTTGAGCCATAACTTCAGGGATTACAATCCCCGATGCCGCCCATAGTTTTACGACCAGGCCCGTAAGCACCCTATACGTCGTTTGCGCTTATGACGTCACGCGCGCACTCTGGTACAGATCGTACGAACGCGCAAGCCCGCTGATTACGCCTCCCCAGCTCCTCCAGGCTGTTCAACTCACGCCCGGCCGGCTCAGGACTCGACGAGCAAACGTAGCGTGACGCGATGGGGAGTTCTACTATGCTCATACGCGACACGTCACAATCTGGCGTATACGCTACGTCGGCCTTTCAGTTTCAGGGCTCCATAGCTCGAACATTTTCGCGGGAGTATATTATTCCCCTCAATCTTGCAACACCGAGTACTAAACAAGCCTTTTCTCTTTTTTCGTCAGACTGACACGTAACAAAGGAACAATACGCATACTTCTTAAGGCGCTATGACATCGTGCCATGGGGAGCGCACAAAATAGGGAGCACGGGTACGCTAATTCCTGCCACGGCAGCGAAGTTCCTGCACAGTTTCCGCTTTGAGCTGAGCGCACACATCGAGTTAAAAGAAAGCGCCAATGATGTATAGGCGCGCTTTCGTTCCCTCTATGAGATACACTACAGATTGAAATCCACTCACTGAATGAAAATTTAAGCGAGATAACCGCGATGGCACTATGGATTTCATGAACATTGCACCAGTATCAGAGATCACTTGTAGTTTTAATTTGGAACACGATGTTAATTAAACACGTACGATAAACGACTCGTAATAAAAATAGAGCACTAGAGACACGTACTGGTGCGGACGCACGCAAACTGCCGCTGCCGATGTGAAAAAAAAAAAAAAAAGAGGAAAGAACGAAGCACATGCACCAATGACACGTGAGATCTGTGTATATCGTAGCGCGAAAATTCTCGAGATTTGTTTATGACTCGAACTTTCTATCTCTCAAGGTTTCGCAAGCGGAGCAGACGCAAACGACGCGTGCGCCGCTCGTGCAGACGCAACGTCCTGGCCATACATGGCAAAATTACTTTTGAAAAAGAATTAAATTACATTACTAATTACTTTGCTGAAAATCGCAGAAAAGTAATTAAATTACATTACTCATTACTGCTCCCCAAAAGTACTAAAATTACATTATAATTACTTCTACTGAGTAAATCAATTACTTTGAAATTACTTTCTAGTTTCCATAAATGCAAAAACTAAGCAAAGCTATTAAACAAAACAACAACTTGTTCTCCAGAGTATCCTAGTTGACTATAGTTCTGATCAATTCTGTCTCCTTTTGCCAATCCGTTACTCTGGTTTCGCATTGCAGCACGTCGTTCCTGCTTTCGCGCACTCTACTTTGTTGTCTATTGAAGGAGTGATGGCGCACTTTAGTAAAAGTAATTTCGAGAGGAATTAATTACTTTGCTGCGAAATTACTACCAAAAAGTAATTCATTACATTACTAAATTACCAAACTGAAAAAGTAATTAATTACATTACAAATTACCGAGAGAAGTAATTAAATTACAGTAATTCAATTACTGCCATGTCTGGTCCTGGCCAACGGAAGTCGCCGTCAAGTGCCCGGATATGATCCTCACTGTCGAGCTGTTGCTACGTCTCTCGCGAGAAGACGCCAGCAACCGGACGGATACACAAACAGATACAACATAACCAGTGCTGCCGCTGGCAGCCAGAAGACAGCTGCTGCACGCAGTGCACGTGTGAGTCCGCGTCGCTGCCGCGCTCGGCCATAAAACGGCCCAACTCACGCGCAGCCAACAACACCCTCCTCTCGGGCGGCTACAGAGCTGTCCGACAGGGGCACCGCCAGACAGACAGGCAACACGGTTCGCGAAAGCAGTCAAAGCTCGGCGATCGAGGTCTAGGGTTCCTCCTCCCTACAGCAGCAGCCCCAGATGAGTTATTGCCGCGCCATGCGGCGCCGCCAGGACGGCTCGCTCTTCCGAGGAACCAGGCGCGGCCGCTCGAGCCCCGTAAGCTGGGTGGCTCAGTTGGAAGCAGCGCTGTGCAAGCTTGCACGCAGGTTGGAAGTGGGCGCGAATGTCAGGGTCGACATTCTGTGGGGTAGAAAGCCAGCAAGGACGTCCACTGGATGTCTCAAGACGTCCTGATGGGGTAGTCATGTGTGCTCGCTTCCGTTGGGAATCAACGGAAAGTCCCATCGCTTAAGAAGTGACTTCCGTAACCTTTTAAGGTACCGTGAAGGGACCTTTAACGTACTTTTGCAACTCTCCCGCGTTCGCCGAGCCATTTCCTTGCGCCGCCAGCAGGAGAGTTTTCTGCGGAATTGTTTCATTATAGTGTACGTAAAAAGCTCCAGTAGGATAAAATTGGCTGGCCAGGGCAACATAACAAAACACACGATGAAGACAGGTAGACCTACAAGAGCTGAATAGCTCATTTGTCAGCTCTTGTGTGTTTACCTGTCCTCGTCGTGTCTTTTGCTGTGTTGGGCTAGTAGGGCACAGTTTATATATGGGAGATTGTGGCAGTGAAGGAGAGGGTGAAGTAAAAGAAAAAACGATGCCCTGCAGACCAGAGCACACTTCCAAGAAAAATTAACATGGTACGCGTATAACAAAAGGAGTTCCAACATCGGGAATCACTAAATTCTTTCTCTGGACAAGCACATGTAGTAGTCCTTGCACACGTGGTAGTAATAACCGCCCGCCAACGTGACTCCTAGGAGACATATCTCGCACGATGACCCCCAGCGGCTATCCAGACGACTCTCAGCAATCCGTATGTGTGTTCGTGGATGACAAACGAACAATGCACCATCCCAGTGGGAAACCAAGCAGCCTATACTGCATACGTACGTATGGCTCGTCTAAACTGGTCGTCCTATCAACCTGGCCGAGCCGACAACAAGCTTGATTTTTCCCCGATCTGACTCCCGAATAACATTTTCGTTTTTTCTTAAGTGGTCTTCCTACAGAAAAGTTTCAAGTGGGTAAGTAGCAGGGTTACATAGGCTCGCTTCTGGCTTCCGCCTCATTGCCTCTAATCATGCTCCCACATACGGAGCCAAGCCGATCCTCACACAGCGAGCTGGGCAGGGGACCAGACTAACCAGAGCAACGGGCGTCGCTTCAGTGAAAGCGCCAGCCCGTCGTACAAATACAAAATACTGCTACGGGTGCATACAGTGGCATCGGGGCCAGAGGCGAAGGCGGCGCTGCTTCGCGAGCCGCGCATAAACAAACTCGTGCGCACGCACCGCATCACGCGCCGACCGGCACAGCCCTGATGGGGAACGTGAGCGAGAGAAAGAGAGAGAAGACAGAGAGAGAGAGAACGAGAGAGAGAGGCTCGAGAGGAAGTGATTCTAGCGAAGCAACGCGCGTGCGTCTCGGGCGTGCTCTCTTTGCCGCGCGGCAAATTCTCCTTGAAAAACTTTTTCTGCGTGTCCGCTTGCTTCTTCTCTCTCTCTCAAAAAAAAAAAAAAAATCCTTTGCAAGCGCACCTCGTCCGGATTGTTGGATTCTTCTTTCATTCGGAAGGTGTTTGCTCCGCCAATCACTCGACAGTTGACGTTTCCGGATCCCCCCTTTGCTCGCCTCTGCGCCAGTTTTGTCATCATCACTTTTATTCGGTTTCCGCGCAGCGTCGTTCCGCCTCACACCTTGGCATTTGCTCCCTTCGCTTCATTGTGAGCCACGGCCTCCCTCTACTCTCCGGACAAATTGGCCGTTGAACGTTACGTCCGACTGATCTAGCTCTCTCTTGCGCCTTGAACGCAAACGCGTTGTTCCCATTGTTCTTCGGCGCACAGATTTCCCTCGGTGGTGCCTAAACACAGCCCGTGACAGAAACCAAGCCGTCCGAGGCAATCTAGCGGAGTCTTTCGCCGCACAGCTCGCTGAGCGCGGAAGAACTCTGACCACTCCCAACTCCATTGCCTGAACTCAGCAGAAAGAGGAGCGAAAATAAAGAACGAAACGAAAGCAAGACGGTACATCACGCCTCGTTTGCGCTCGCCGCCTCCTCACTCGCCCTTGATCCCTCCCCCTCCACTGTTTCGGAAGTTAACGCCAAGCTGGGCTTTTCCGGTCGCAGACAGGTCGGCACAGCGATTAGAAAGCGGGCGAACGAGCAACACAGGCCGGCTGCAAACGGAAGCAAGCTGCTAGCGCGTCGGGGTTCTTTGAAGAATACTCCTCTCCAACACGAGCTGTGATTGGTTAAGCAAAGCGACAGCAATAACATGCGAGTCGTGGCTGAGTTAGCAAGCCTGCGCGATGAAGGACAGCCAGAACGCTTAACTATGTGCAAGAAAGTAGGCACGAGGACACGCTCGCAAATAACGGAGGTTTTATTACGGTACACTATAGAATTTATGAGTGCCGGGCCTGGGTCCACCTGTCATATGCAAAAAAAAAAAAAAAAAAAGAAAAAAAAAAAGAAGAACGGCACTAACAAGCACTTGTCGTAAAGCATGACCGCGCCTAAACCGAGCTTAAATTTCTTTCTCTCAGTTTTTAGTTTACAACGTGTCCTGTTGACTTCTACTTTGTATTTCGTTTCTCGACACCTCACCGCTACGCCCTTCAGTTATTTCTACTCAGATCTCGTCACGATCGACGGCCTAAGCAAACAGCGCTGTCAGCTGGCACTTGAATGCTGTTCATTACACGTCAGTGGCGTCTAGCTGACAGGGATAGGGAAAAACGACTTGTACTACGCATGCGCCAAAGACAACGTTAGAAGTCTCTGTCTGCTGTGTCTAACATACCACACGTTAACAGTGCAACGATGTCTACAAACAAATACTTGTGTCCGTTATGTGCGTCCGTTAAACGTACGCATGTTCAGCTGCTTGTCGCTCTAGCACTCATCGGCTGAGTGCGTTTCCCCTGTGTCGTCCCCTGTTAATAAATACGCTAACTTTTCCGCAAGTCTCCTCGAGTAATGTGACCGTGCAACATCCAATCTGCAAGGCGCCAACGGTCCAACATATATCATCAACATATTTCCGTCCTATAAGAGCGGAGGGAAATTCAACTCCACATCATCCTGAAGCCTCGATCGCTACACGGTAGATATATAAAGAGCTTATATTGTTACGGGGAAGATCTACAGTCCAAAAGCTGTCCGCGCAACTAACGTTGGTGAGGGCACCGATTTCACAACACTCAGCGTCGGCGTCTTCTGGGAGTCTGTTGCACTTCATCATCCTCAGCACGAACAGCGAATACAGCTAAGTAACACTACGTACGTAAAAGGTGAAGGGAGGAGGCAGAATTGACGTAAGGACTAAAAGGACTGAAAAAAAAAAAAAAAGGAAGTATAAGGACTGAAACCAACAATGACTCATGACACCGCGTTCAAACACAATTCGGATAAATAAAGATGGCTAATGATTACATAATTATAACTCACGAGAAACAAGGATAGATATTATTGACTCAGAAAGATTAAATATGACCAAGCATGACACAGCCCAGCTAACAACAACTGAAAATGACCACACACAATTTAAGAATAAGAATATCTAAGCTCATTAGAAGAAAATATATTGATTGTGGATGGCGTGGGTATTGCAAGCAACAGTTTCCAATAGTGTCTGTCATTAATATATTCCTTATTACACGTAGGCGGAGTCGAAAATACGAATGTTTTCGTGCTTCCTCTGCCCCTAGATTTTTTCGTTCCATTTATTTATTTTTTTTTTCATGCATGTATAGATATACTTTTTTAATATTATTCGTTAAGTCGTGGCTTCCCTCCGTCACATACTGCCACAATCATGGTACAATTTCCTTAACCCGAAAACTAGCGTAAACTGCTCATATTACTGGGCCCGTACCGTTGCCGTGCGGATCAGACAAACATATTCCGACAAGTAAAGCGAACAACCGGCGGCTCTTCTTTTTTTCTTCATATAGTTTTGCTGTTTTTAGTGCGTTTTGCACTATAAGGTGAAGCTGATTTTAAATTTATAAACGGGGGTCCAATGCCGTACGAAACCGTCATGAAGGTCCATATTTCTCGGCTCTAACAAGAAATCGTCGATTGAGAAAGTCGCCGAAATTTCTACCTTGACTTACTTCGCACAATTTCTTTTTCTTTTTTTTTAGCTCACGACGCTCCTCAACAAATCCTTCCCAGAACCACGAATCCAGTGAAATGGCGACAAGTGTCCGGCAGCGCGGTGTAAAGACGGTGGCGGGCGCGTATTCCCCAAGTATGTACTTACGTGCATGCCTTCCTGTAATCCGCTTTCCCTATCCCTGGTATGAATTCTGTCAGTTGTCTGTTTTGCTTCATACAATGGCGGCTCGCAAAAGACAGGGCCAACGCGTTGCGAGCCCCAAAGACCAGGGCGCTTACAAAGGCGGACTCGTCTTTTCGACTCCAACGTCTTCCCACCGCGCGTCGGTACGCTGCCCAACCCCACCAAGGCGGATTAGCGACCCTCCGTCTCTACACTCCGCATTTCGTGTTCTCCTCACTGGGCAGTGGCAAAACCGTGCAACACAGCGGAAGTTACAGACACACGATTGGGCGAATTGTCGAAGAAGAAAGCTTTCATGTCTAGAGTTACCACCGCGTCACAGCGTCTCTAATGACAGAATTATTTTGTCCCGTGTTCTACACAACTGCCTTCGTTTACGACGATATTTCACATCCGGGAAATCCGCGCGCCTGATGGCGTCAAGATTAATCGAAACGCGAGTCAAGAATTCCGCTATATAGGGAAAGAAAAGTTAAGTGATGCAGCAAGATCCCACGGGTCTCATCAATACGCACTGATAATACTGTCACGCATTGTACTTTTCTGTCAATATGCGCGCTCGTGGTTGTTCTCGATGAAATCCGCAGTATTTGACGCGCACTGACGCGTGGCGTGCTCTCTTGCAAAGCGTTCCAGACGCGGCAAGCGCATTTAATAAATTCTCTGTCACTGCGATATCGGGCGTAGCACAGCCGAACTATACGGTCCAGGTATCGACAGCACTGCGCACTACTCCATACGAGCGGCAGGTCTGAGCGCGCCGCCAGCTGTCCACATTTCTCCCCGCATCGCCTCTCGAGAGGGTAGGTTTGAGGAGGGACGAGACGAACCAGACATGTCTTCGGGGCTTCTCATAAGGGCCGCTCTACGCAAACGCGCCACAAGAACTGACTCGTAGACAGAGGAACAGAGCGGGTCAAGACAAAAGGAGACAGGATCCAAGAAATTGGGAGACTGGTGGGCCAGCGGGGTAGGGGAAAGCCCTTCACTTCTTCGCCAAGGCGGAGGAGGGGAATACTAATTTGCCGAGGCCTCAGATAACCCGGTTCGATGAAAGTCCCCTCCCTTCTATCGGGCATCTGTGCGTGTACATTTGTGTTTCTGCTCTCCTCCTTCCGGTATCGTGGGAAAAGAAAACTCCTCGGGCTATATAGTACTCCACAAACGGAGCGAGGCGGTGAACTTTCAGAGCTAGGGGCAACCATGGCACGCAGGGCAGTGCACACACCGTTCCCACTCCATTTGTGGAGTTGGTTCTCATGATTAGGGACAATTTTGTAAGCTCCGCTCCAGCGCGCAAAGCGAGGCAGCGACGTCTCGCGAGTGTATTCGTGGGAAACGGACGGAAAAGTCACTTCAGTGCATACGGGAGTATATAGCACAGCCAAGGCGGAAACACCGGGCATCTTTCGCGTGCACTATACGCGTTCAATGGCTGTTGCACCCACGAGAAACCAGCGTGGGGACGATATAAGCGCTACAGATAAAATGTGCCGATGATATCCGCCGCAGCTTTTCATGTGTGGTCAAAGTTCATTTACACTTTTTATTTTCTGCACGCAAAACTGCGCACATTCAGCACCAATACTGCTGGAATCATCGCTATGGCATAACATGGGAAATATTGGAGAGAGCCCTGTCGCGCATACCGCGCAGCAGTTGTCAGGCGCATACAGGTCACCATGTTTTCATTCTGGACGGTAGTGACGTTTGCTTTAGATCGCAAGGTCAGAAAATCGCTCCATGGTGGGGTAATTTAGCGTCATTCACCACTTCTGATGAGCTGACGAGTTTTTGTGAGCGATTCAGGTGCACACGCAGCATGGTCCGGCAGGAATTCCCATCGCCCGTGAAGGGTGCGCATTTATCAGCACTTCAATGAAACGAATATATATATAAGACGTGACAGTATAGCGAAGAATCGGTTAATGAATTTGCAGGCAAGCGGACGAAGACACGGACGTGCAGACGGATAGACAGAACCGAAATATATAGAATAAGGAATGAATAAACTGAGCCTAGATACCACGTCACGTATGGTTGCCTGCCCTTCAACGCCGGGTGAGACGTCTCCGGTCCCGCAGACAGAGGGCAAACAAACCTGCCGCCACGCTGGACATCCCCGACCTCAGACAAGCCCCATAAACCGCGCCAGTCACAGCTTATCGCGAACACAAGATGCTCATTTCTAAGGAATGCAGACGTACGAAAAAGAAAGAAAACAAAACAAACTGAACATTCGTACAGAACAGGGAGAGGCGAGAACGGGCGCGAGAAAAGAAAGATGAGGGGGGGGGGGGGGGGACACGAGGTCCAATTCGCGGCCAGTCTTCTTCTGGCCAAGGAGGACAGGGAAGAATCATAACGCCCAGCCTAGCTACCACACACACGCACGCCACCATAGATAGCCCGGGCCTTCTCTCGGCCCGTCCAACTATCCGAACCCCGCCCGACCTCCCTCCTGGGACGAGATGAGAGGCCGACTTGATGTCATTAGCCATAGACGGGCTGGGCGTACGCACAAAGCCTGCTGGCTTTCCGCGGTCGGGGGCTAGAATTTGAGACAGGGAACGAAGTAGAGCCCGAGAAAATCCAGCGCGGTCTTTTCCTCGGCCCTCACGCGATTTCTTTTGGTCTTCTCTTCTCTTTTTTTTTTTTTTTTTTTTTTTCTGACGCCATAGCTTTAGCCGGGAGAATTCGTGGGTGTGCTTTCTCACACTCCGCGCTGTCGTCGCCGGCAAATACACTTTGTCTTGCCTCTCTGGGTGCGAGGAGGCGCAGTAACACGCTGGGTGCATGAAGGGGGCCACTGGAAGCGACAGAGCTGGCGTCCTCATTCGGCTCACTAGACACTGCGCAGAGCGGGGAAAGGCGAGCTAGGGTGCAGCAAGGAAAATATTTGCGCGCGTGATCAGGTCGGCACTAATGAATTACAGAGCCGCGCACAGTTATCTCGGGTTCAAAATGAGAAAGGGAGCGAGCGCTTCGCCGCATGGCGCGAATCCATTTCGGTCTTCCTAAGGAGCTGCTTTTCACGAACCTTTGTCTCCGCTCAAGGACGAGAAAGTCAAAACGACAGTGGACTGTGAGATGTCGGTGCACGTTAAAGAGCCCCCGCGGGCAGTAAAAAATTTATTTTGTGCGCCCTGGACGCCGCTTTCTCTCTGGCTTGCTTCACTCTCATTTTTTCCCGAGCAGCACACCACCATTTGATCGTCGATGGCACAATGTTGGGATACAGTGGCGTCAATATTACGCCTCCAATGGCTCTCTGGAGTTACAACATGTGCAATGTTGGGTCATTGTATATGCCAAAATTGGTCCACTGTACAACCAGCTTTATACTATCGATATTGGTTGTGGGGCTCACCGAAAAGTGCCTTTCCAGCTCTGAATAATAATAAAAAACAACAGGTTTAACGTCGCGGAGATCGAGAAAGAGAGTTCGGCCAAGTAAATGGCTTTGTTGCATGGCACAGAAATGGAGATAGTGTTCGGTTCGAATCCCTATCCCAAAATATACCCTCCATCTTGACTACCAGATGAACGCTGAGTGGGAAGCGAAATAGCATGAAACGAGACCAACCTGAACGCTGCACGAAGAATGGTTACGTCGCAACCCTGATACGAAAGATGGGAAATCTGGCGCCACACGGAGGTCCGTTAGCGATGCCCTTGTCTCACTCGGCGCGTCGGTGGCTCGACCACGACTGACGTCACAGTTACTATGGCAACCAGCAAGGCACGCGCAAGGTTTTTGTTCTTCTCTGGCGACCTTATGAGTGCTTTTGCTCTAGTATATATACATATTTCTGCATATGCAAGAAGGCTCAAATTTGAAGTGGGTTAAAATTAAAAGGTTATATTTTCTAAACATCCTCTAAATACCAGGGGTGGGGAGCTTCCTTTAAGGATGAAAATACATTGGACGGATGCAACTGATGTTTTTTTAAGAAATATAACAAATAGTGCGTTTCAACCACGCGTGCACAATAAACAAGAACGGTGATGGGCAACGAAGCTATCTAAAACCTAATGTGATATGGTTCTGATACCGATACCATGCCGATAGCAATGAATACGGCTGTAATCTATACAGAAAAAAAAAAAAAAGTCGAAGCTATATAGTTTTCCCTGACCGAAGGCACATGTGCGCGCAAATTGAAAACCGCCATGCGTTTCTTCTTTTCCATATTACGAAAGCAGCAACATTCTTCTCATCACTTTGCCTGTATCGCTAGTTTGGTTCACCCGCTCGCAACGAGATCGTCTCGATATACGATTCTCGTTTCTCCCCAGGCAAAAGCCAAGCCAAACTACCTCCCATCTCAGCCGCAATGAGGCTTCGGCCACGCCGTCTGTGCATGGACAGGGCACGACGGAAAATGCGCCATTCCACTCACGGCGGACCGAACTGGCACCGTATAACTTGGCGAAAGCCATTCCCTCAGAACGTTCGTTCACAGGCGCGCAGAGCTCACCGCCTTTCACTATATACAACGTCTTCGCATCGTCCGCATTTCGCTGACGGAATAGCCTTTTCAGAGGGAGTCGGCACCGCAAGCCGAATGGGACGCGGTCTCATGGTTCGGTCGTTGCGATGTCGCATAGCGCGCACAAGGCCCTCGTGTGGACTCAGAAGACGGTGCATGCCGCCAGAGGTCGTTTCACTTGCGCCATTGTCCGCAGCAAGACGCACTTCGCTTCTTTTTTTTTTCATGTCTCTATAGCTTTGCGGCACCCGCGTTTCGTAAATGACGTCAGGGGGCGGACCTTCCTCGGTCGCTCGAAAACGACGTCATCTATATATAGTATACCACGAGACGTATAACAGGCGTGCAGCATTTCTAGGTTGGGTCATCGCCACAAATAGTTTTTTTTCTTTTTTTTTTTTTTAAGAGATATCGCTCGCTGAGCCAAAGTCAAAAGTGTTACTGCGGCCACAGTCCCTAAGTCACTAAAGTTACGAAAGTACGAAACGAAACTGGTGCATGACCCGTGACTGCTGTCTGGAGGCGTGATTCCGTTCTCTCAACGGCTGGCGACAGATTGCGGAAATATTGCGAAAATGAAGATGAGCGCATTTAAAAGCACCTCCCACTTTCTGCTTCAGTGGCGCAATGGATTGACGCTACTTACCTGCCAACTGAGCGAATAAAACATCGGTTCGAATCCTCTTAGTGCAACTCTTTTTTCCATTTTCTTTTATTCGGCAACTTATTTTATTTATTTTTAAATCGCAGTGTTAAATTAAGCTATTAAGATCCCGCCTGGAGTGTGTTCCCCTTTAGGTCGCATAATGTAATGTCTTTAATTCTTATAGCCGCAAAACCAGCCTTGAACAGAGCCATGAAGTGACAGCATGACAACGCTGACACTATTAAATTACCTTCACTATAACCATTTCCTGCCTTCAGTGAGTGGCCCCGCCGGGGTGGTGCAGTGGTAAGACGCCCGACTACTGTGCCGGAGTTCCCGGGTTCGAACCCGACCGCGGCGGCTGCGTTTCGATGGAGGCGAAACGAAGTGGCGTCCGTGTGCTGTGCGATGTCAGCGCACGTTAAAGATCCCCAGGTGGTCGAAATTTCTCCGTAGCCCTCCACTACGGCTCCTCTTTCTCTCTTTCCACTTTCATTCCCACCTTCCTCCCTTCCCTTACGGCGCGGTTCGGGTGTCCACAGAGCAAGTGTGACAGTTACTGCGCCTTTCCCTTCCTGTGAACCAATTTAACTTAACCTTCAGTGAGTGTGTGTTACCTTTAGGTTGCATTCAGAGACACCTATCGGTGACAATCGCCGTTTAACCCGGTGAGAGGCAACCAGTGAGGAGAAACAAGTTGCGGGACCCTACCGTTGAGGAGACGGAATTACGCTGTCTGGAGGCCCGCAAAAGTAAGCGCCATTTTTGAGCTAGGCTACTCAAAGGTGTTCGCCGTTCTGCAACATTTCCCCACAACATCTAAGCAGCCAATGGGCAATCGTCCGCCTTCCGCCTTTTGAAGAGAGAGTTATGTTACGCTGCAGGTTCCGCTAAGGTCAGTAAGAGAGGACAATTTGACTTTGAAGACAAAACGTTGGTTTAGGTAGGCCGCTCAACACTGCGTTAAACAATTATCTCAAGGACCCTGACCTTTTTACCTTCGATATGGAAGCTTAACAAGCGTATAACCGAGCCAAACAGAGCTGTCGCTCTGCATTTAGGTTTAGAAGAGTTAAACCTTCATATATTTTTGTTTTTACCACTCGAGCGGTGTACGATGAAAGAGCTCCGACCGGTCACATATAAGGAGGTATACAGTATGTCGAAATGCGCGAAAGCGGCCGCTCACCTGGAAAGCAACTTGAAAAAAGAAACATTAAATGGGAATATCACATTGCTTACACCGGTGCAACAGCGCACGTATCGGCTCAACTGCCGTCAGGCTCGCTAGTATACCATCATCGCATGCACTGTCCCAGTGGCCGAAAGTGTCAAATGCACGTCAGAATAGGGGTGCAATCGAGGCGTCCCGACTTCTTGGCTAGCACAGCTATGACTATAGCTCACCGCATGTTCAGCACGCTCATCTCGGCGAGTATACAATACTGTGCTGTTATCGTCATCAACTTTTCTTTAAACTTCAGTTCGGTCGCATCCACTGCCGGCCGATGCCCTCTCCCAGCGATCTCCGATAAGGATCTTCCAGCGCGACCAGCGCGCAAGCTTCTCACTGTGATCTGTACACATCCGAACTCAGCATCATTCCTTCGAGATGAAATGCACCAAAACTGCACCCGTGTAAGTATATAACAGAGAAAAACACAAGACATTCCACGAATACAAGCCATCGTTCCTCCTGCCATAAAGGGGACTGACGACTGACTCCATACAAGGCTCAAGCCTACTTAAACACGAGAACTAACGGAGCTCACGATATGAGAACAACGCTAACGAGCAGCAACGAAGTGCACGTGAGACCTTATGACAAATGTTCCCCGCAACTTCCTCGCCAAACAGCCTCATTGACGCACTCGCCGCCTCTCTAGGAAAACACGGATGACGCCGCGAGCACAAGACTCTTCAATTAGCGGGGATGGCGACGCAGCGCTGATCACTGACCACCACGCGGCGCGGATGCCCGCATGTGCTTCCCATTCGAGGGCCGCTTCTCGAAACCTTTCACGATACCATCAAAAACACACAAGCGACCGTCTCACTGCGTCCGGTTTTTCACGGAAGACAATGCTTTCAAAGCCATCGCGAGCCGCGTCTCTCCGCAAAACGCACCGAAAGAGAAATATAAACGATGTGAGGCGACAGACCGCGAACGATATATATTTCTGCGGCCTCCATCCACTCATCGCTCCTTGCAGTTTCTTCTCTTTCTTCTTTAACGCGCGGTGGCTTTTTAAATCCTTCGTCGCGAGTCCACACGTGGTGGAGCTGCCGGCAACCGCGGGACCGGCCGGAGGCACTATTCGGGGCGCCGGGCGGGCCGCGAAAACGGAGTCGTAAAGTGCTCCTCTTCATTCGAAGATCCCTCCTCCCATTGTCTCCGGGCGCTCTTTCGTAACGAGCTTTTAACGACTGGTCGTCCCATTCGACGGACTACGGCGCGAAGCCGCCCGCGCGCAGCTGCGCACGAACCACCACTGGTCGCCTCTCAAAGAAAGAAAGAAAAAAAAAAAAAAGCATCGGCGAGAATTGGGACGTTCAATTCCACACGCATTCTCCCCCCCCCCCCCCCCCCTTTTTTTTTATTTCTTTCCTCGATCGCCTCAATTGTCTCGCCTTCGGCGCGGCTTTGTACATACGTAGAGCGTCCGCTTCTTAGGAAGGAAGAGGCAAAGAAAATGCATGTATATAAATGTAAGTAGGCAACTGCGGCAGCGGAAATGCTCTGCACGAAGCTACACAACCGCGGAGTGTAGCTTGCGGCGGTGAGTGGTTTTATTTCTGGGTCGGCTCATCTTGGCTCGGAAAGGCTTTGGTTCGCATCTAGACGAGCAGAGCGTATTTCGGAACGCACGAGATGAACAAAGCGTCCGCTTGAGCAGTTCTGCGGTTGTGTAGCCAAAGGCAGCCATGTGAGATATATGGAGCTTACCGCGACCAAACGAAAAGGATCAAAGGCAGAAAAAGCGAGGGTAAAAAGTGAGGGGGAGGGGCGGAGGGGGGGGGGGGGGGGCATTTGCGGAAAGCACTGACAGCAGGAACAACGGACGGCGTTTGTCAGGGCTGCCCGAGACTACTGAAGCGCCGTGCATCTGCAGGTCCGAATACTAACGGGCGCCTATGGAAAAGAGATCTCCTCTCCAAGACAAGCGCGCGCCAGTGTGTCTCGAGCGCGCGGCCAGTCCCTGACCGATTTAAACGAGGCGTACACAACTGAAACGCGCTGGTCTGGTTTCTCTTGGCACACGTCACAGCCGTTTTCCTTGCACGCAGTGACAGCTTAGTTACCCGATAACCTCCGAGGAGAAGTGAACGTTGCTGGCGCGCGCTTCAAAGAGGCCATCGAATTGCGTAAAGACTGCATACTAAACATACATATGCTGAGGCTGACGATTATCTGGGCGTGAAAGTTCGAGCTACGGACTCACAAGTAACTTCGAATGCATTTACTCGTTCGAGCAAAGCCCGTAAGTTAAGCGCAGGGCGCGCACTATAGTATACGCGACGAGAATTGGAACACCGCGAACACAACCCGGTTGCTCTAATCTGAAAGCTTACAGGCTTGTTAACTTACCAATGCTACGCCAGGAATACGTATCCTGGCCAGACGCGGATCCTATCCGGCTGCTTACCGGTGAGATAACATGATACGCGGCGATCGAGATAAAGTTCACGCTAATATGCTGCATCAAGAAGATAGGCACCGTTTAGTGAAGCATATACTCATCATTTTCCCTTCAATAACAGCGAAAGACGAAAGACGCCTCCTCCCGCGCGCCCTTCTAGCCATTTACATTGCCTCGATACTTATTCGGCCAATATCGACATTATTTCTGGGATTCCATTTCCGAACGCCCACAATCCAGAGTAACGATTCCCGCCCGGATACAGAAGCGCCCAGAGGAAAAGGGGGGGAAAACATACGGAAATCCACATTATGCGAGAAAGAGCGAAGAAGCGCTGTTAGCGACTGCATGGGGGATTGGGGGAAGGGGGAGGCAATCAGACGCAGCTGTCGTGGCCAGATACGGAGGCACCGTTCCCCGTATACACGTCTCATAAATATTAACCGCAGGCGGAACTCGGAGGAAACAAAGTTCCCGGCAATGAATTGCTTCGGGCCGCAGTGTCGATACCAGACGGCCGATGATATGTGTGCACGGAGTTATTTATGCGCGGAAAACTCCCTGCGGTCTCCAGGCTCGATTCCGAGGAAACCGAAAGATATAGATGAACGCCACACAAGCGAACTCGAGCGTAGAACAGATGAATGAACAGTCACTTCAATGCGGTACAGAGGCGAACATCGGCAGCCTGGGCCAATTTGGAGCACTTCGGCGGCTGATACGCACACGCCACACGTGGAATTGCTTTAGTAAATTTTTCCGCAAATTTAAAGTGGAACTTATTTTGATCATCTACCTGGGGCTCCTACTGTTTGAGTGCACTAGTCTATACCATAGCGAAGAGTTAATCGAGGTGCCATCACGGACAGCCATGGTGTCTTCCGCGATATCGCCATGGAGCCACGTGACAACGCACATTTCGCGTACCTGTAGAAACGGCTGCCAATAGAATGATACCTGTGGCCCACCACGCATGCGTAATCGCGGCGCACGCCGAAAAAATTGTGCAGCGGGACATTCTTCAGAGGAGCTGTATAACAGGACGTGAGCTTCGGAGGGTCGGGCGCGTAGAGAACGGTCGCCGCCATGACTCACAGAGTATGTTGAGCTGGGCGCCCTGCGAGGCCAGGGAGAAGCCGGACGAGGAGTTGGTGGCAATGCAGCGGAACTCGCCCATGTCGAGGCTGGGGTCGACGCGCGTGAGCCTCAGGTCGGAGCCCTGCTGGAAGCGTCGCGTGGTGTTGCGCACGGGCTCCCCGTCCAGCGTCCAGTGGAAGACGACGCGGTCCCCGCTGGAGACGCCGCATCGCAGGGTGGCGCTCTCGCCCTTACGCACGCGCACGTCCGCCGGCTGGGGGCTGAAGTAGAAGCTGTCTTGGCCACGCACCGGCACCAGGGACCAGCAGCACAACAGCGCCAGGACCGATACCAGCAGCAGGGGCGCCGGTCGCCAGGCTGCGCAGACAGAAAAGGGAAAAAGCGAAAAAGGGATGTCACTCACGAAGAGCTCGGTGTGGTTCGCTGAGCAAATTATTTATTTTTCATTTTTCATTCATTTATTACCACATAAGTATCATGGATAAATGCCGCATGCAACGCCGTTGCCCTCGCAGGGAAGGTTTACCAGTGCATCAACAAACCTTGGAAGGTGCATGCTCACACGTGAACACAGAACCATACATGCATGCACACGGTATCGTGTTTTAACAGAAAGAGGAAGAGGTTCACATGGAGTTGCAGAGTAGCGCTGCGTTAACTTGGATTGATTGATTGATTCATTCATTACTTCATCGGTTGAGAAAGTAATAAACAACAGCCATAAGGCTAACTCCTTCATGTCGCCATTACGCCACATTACCATAGTTCTATTCAGTATTGCGCATTATATTAACCGCATAAACACGGCCACCGCACGACACATGTAACCCCCCCCCCCCCCCTCCTCTCAATTCCCCATTCCTACCCCCTTGGAACAATCTCTCCTGCCTGTACACCGCAGAATGGACCTGGATAAGATTTTAGCACGCCGAGGAGAGAAGAAAGAGCAAGTCAGCTTGCGGACCCATCCCATCACACTTTATACACAGACGCTGTCTATGCTGCATGACTTTAACGGCATACAGCTTTGCCTAGACCCCCGTCACCGATAAGTTCGTCCTTATACTGGCGTTCCCCAGCCGCCATCAACTGAAACACAGGCAATCGCTGAAGCGATATCCTTTACCACCCTCGCCAACGTAACACGATCAAAGTGCGCACGGAAATCCAGGGTTTCTGTGACTGCGCCACCGATACATGCTTGCGAGTCATATTCAGATCAAGCTAAGCACCCTTCACTAGCACCCAAACCTCCCCGTCTTTCTAGAATGGGTCCGCGGTCACCAGGGAACAGTATGGAACGAACGGGCGCACACCATCACTTGCGAGACGTCTCCGGCAACTCTTCCCTTCCCCATGGTCGGATGATCTCAACTTCAAGGATGAGCGGGCTATTGATTTAAAACACTGAAGAGAAAGACTCAGTTATGAAGTGCCCTTTCTAAAAGTATTACGAAGCACCAACCTCCTTTTTCTCGCCTCTTCTCCACATCTAACTCGCCTTCTACACTCGTCAGATAAGCGCGAATGATTTCTCTGCGTGACCTCAATAACCACCACACACACTCTGGCCACCCACCCCCACCGTCAGGTGTGACAACTACACTGAAAGAGCACACACGCACACGCACACACACACACACTGTACCATAGCTACCCATGTGCCATACGCGGTTACCCCACCACCTGCAACACAGGTCTCATACCCATCTGCACATACACTATACACTGTACTACTATTCTTAAAAGGGCTTGGCCGCTCCTCCTGCTCAGCTCCGTCTATTACTCTGACTTGCAGCTCGTTTCCCATATCAGCCACGTCTTGAGTGATAAAGACTCATCGACTTGACGCAATCACCGGGACAAGGGTCTATCAATAAATTCAGTGCATTTTACGTCATTCTAGCCATGCCTGCTGTTTCAACCGGGAGCAGTTATGAAACGCAATGTGTATGCCCAATATTTTTGCAGCGAACAACATGCAAGATAAAGTTGTCCTTCGCGAAGACTTTGCTGGACTCCACCGAGCTTTTCATTGGTGTTCTTTTTTGGTTTTTGCTTTAGGGTTCAATAATTTATTTTGAGCACAGACAAGCACGCAGTCCGTGAGGCCGCCTTCCAAGACTGACGTCCATCGGCTGCACTGCTGATCCAGACTGGTGCACGACAAGGCGTTTGCTTCAATAGCGATCGACACTGAATCATCGATTCAGTGACAGGGCTACCGATTGCTTGTTTGACTGGAAGGCTCTCAAGAGAGAAGTTTATCGATGAAGTCAATTACGAATACATCAGCGGTGGGCAGAAAACCAGATTGATCCGAAAGCCTCATCATGGCCGCTCAATGAATGCGCACTAAGAAGTGCGCCTCCAATGAGCGGCCGTGGCCTCACCCTGATCAAGCAGAACTGTGACGTCATCACGCTGGAGACCAATCAGGAACCGGCGCCAAATTGCAAAGATGCTCTTGGCCTCGTAACAGGACTGATTAAGGCTGATTAAGAGTGTATTCTGAAATTGTGCTGGAATAAGAGTTGATTAATTTCGATCCCATTAAGTTTAAGGGTGGAGTCTAATCGATTATGAGTAGTTTTACATTGGAGTTACGTTTATTACAGTGAACGCTGGATTATAGCGGTTTGATGGATGGATTAAAAAGGAATTGCATTTTCATTCACAGCAAGTAGTACGTGCCTTCAGTAACTTTCTGTTGAACGGTATACCTGTTCTCGCATCGTGGGTTAAAGTAGGACATCAAATAACTATCGAATATGACGGCTCATCAATTAGGCGCTGCACGTCATAGATTCAGTGACCGATTCTCATTTTAAACGCATATGTTGAGCACAGTTTCATTGAAGCGGACAGTAATAAGCCATCGATTAATGAACTACATATCAATCGCGTTTCTGGCAAAGTTCAATCACTTCAAAACACCACACTTTGCTTAAGAATATGCACTATGCAAGGGGAAAAGAGAGCGCGTCCTACCAAAGCAAGCACCGGCTGAGCAATAACTCGAAGTGGGCGTACGGGCTTAGCACCCACCTAAACAAACAAAAGCACGCAGTAACCTTAGCAAACATAAAACGAAAACTCAAAAAAAAAAAAAAAAAAACGAAACCAAGCAGCTTGGCGGGATCGATCAAAGAGCGAACGCCGAGATTCCATAAACAATCACTTGACCGACCTGCAGTGCACCACTCGAACACTTCGGCGATCATGAAAGCGTTTCTGTGTACGCCATGCCCACTCCACCCCCCTTCGCCTTTACCCTATCCCGACAGAGAAACAATTCCTACGCTCTAAAGTCTGGCTCCACCGGATTCTTCGCGCCCCTGCAGAGAGGGTGCAATGAATAACATTTTCTTTCCCGCCGTCAGGTCCCGAGTAGCACCAGAGTGCACGTGCCTGCAAGAGTATACACATTTCTCCGCCGAGTGTTTATAAAACTGTCCCCTTCGACCCGAACTGCCTCTGGCGTGGCTTCGGGGAGCGCCGTCTAGAGGCTGTGTTTATCCGCTACCAACGCCAGGGCGCGCTTTATGACATCCCGGCCTCCGTATAACTCCCTTCACGGCTCCCGGCTTAGAAACTCTTACGCACGTATACATATGGCTTCGTATCTAGACAGGAACGGCCATTAAGGGTAGGAACAAACTTATAAACTTCAGCAGCTGTTTCCCTCCCCCCCCATTTTCCATATACACACAAGCAGAAGTGATTTACCGACACGATAAGGGTTGATACTTTTTCATCTTTGATACCTCTAAGTGCCGGGGGAGGCACCATATTATTCGAAAACGAAAAGAAAAGAAATAGGCTATGAAACCGGCGGAGCTGCGGTATCCTTATGTCCCATGACTATAACAGTTGAATGAACTTGAAGACTCGGATACAGCTCAAGATCGCAGTAACCGCCACGCATGTACAGTTCTTCAGTAAAACAGTAGTCTACTATATGTCGAAGCTTTTCCCGTTATCTAAACGAAAAGCTAAGCATCAGACCAAATTAGAAGCTCAAGAATTCCAATACCTCTGGCTCGTTTGGTATGGCCAAACTCCAAGAACAGATTTCGTTTAATGTTCAGTGAACACACATACCGTAACCAATAGTTACAACTGCTGTTTCTTTTCTTTTTAATTTGTATCCTACTCTAAAATACATTGCATGCCGTGTATGCTAAGGTAATATAGCGTACGAATAACATGCACTCCTACTGATGTGAAAATTTTGTGCGAAAAGACATGCAGTGCTTTGTACAGAGTACAAGCGTTTGCGGAACAATCTCTACGTTTCGTTCGTTTCAAAGAATTAAGTAAGCTAACACTGAAGACCGCAGACACTGTCCGTGTTTGTGAAGTAACCGCCAGAGCCGCCTGGAAGGCCATGCGCGGAAGGACCAGACAAGCCGACTGCGAAGGTAGCGGCACCTGCCATTGGAAGAGGAAACTTTAGCAGTAGTGTGAACAGGTTATGCGCGTATGACGACAGATTTCTTCGAGATTGAGAATAAGGAATCTTTTTTTTTTTTTTTTAAATACCCCTCTCGCGTCCTCAATCGGTGAGATTCCTACAAGCAGCCCTAGGGTGTGTGACGCCACTGGATGTACGGCCACCTAGTAGTAGTAGCAGTAGTAGTAACCTTTATTTTGGACACAAAAATGCAGGGCAGCGGTTTGCTTTAGTCATTTCGGACAAATGGTGACACCAGCTGTAACCAATCGGCGGTTTGGGCAGTCAACACACGCATGATACAGGTTTTCTGGCCTTACCTGGGACGTTATAGGTTCGCTTGTCGTGACGTGACAGGCTGGGCGAAGACTGCTTTCGGTTTCCTGGCCCTTGACCTTATGAAGTACTGCTACTGGAAACTATGAAACGCGCTGCTTTGTATCGGAAACACAAGGGGAGTGTAAAGATAATAAACTCCGAAAGGAAATAAAGAAAAAGAAGAATCCGAAGTGCTCCTTAAGTTGCAACAGACTGCTCCAGATAGGTGCACTCTAGTGATTCTGTACTTGTACATACACGCGTGAAGTGAATCTGAAGCAACTGAAGGATGTCTTCACGCCCAGTCGCACGTACAGTTCAGTCCCTCAATGCCTGAGGCACGGAAAGAAGTGGACGAGAAGTTGGTAAAGAAAACCAAAAAGCGCGAAAGAAGGTTGACCGGCGAGGTCTAATCCCGACGAGAACGAAATTCAGCTTGCAATTAACTGATGCAACTAGACTGGAATCAGCCAGTTACGAGCCAGTTACCACTCGCTATGCGAAAGTACAAAGTAACAGGAGAAATAAACCCCAGCCGTGCCGTGCCGGCCCGTGCGTCTGCAGCAAGCGATGCACTTCGCCCGTCAGCCGCGGTGCAGCAGCAGCGACGGCTCCCGCCAGGACCGCTTCGTGCTGCCACGCGTGCGTGAGTCTTCTTCTTCCCATGGGCTACAAATCACGAGCTGCTGCTGTGGCAGCAGCAGCCGCACGCTTTGCCTCGAAGCCCGTGAAAAGAGGCGTCAGACGGCCGCACTCCCCCTGACGGTTATTTATGAAAGCAGCGGCCGCACGGCGCCGCCTTTGCCAGATAGGCCGTCTCGTCCTTTCTCCAGGGCCAGCCGCGTGTTTACACAGTCACCATACGGCGTGTGTACTACCGCAGGGCTCTGCGCCCGGTGCTGCAGAGCACGCGTTGCACGAAACAGGGAGCGAACCCTCCCTCCTCCCGCGCCCCTGCACCTAGGGCTATAGCTGCTGCACCGCCCGGAGCACCCTTCCGCTTATGCAGTTACCCCAGCCTTTTCTGTCCTGTTGGTTACGGAGCTGTCGATCGGAAGCATGACACGACTTCGATGTTGCCTTGCCCCCCTCCCCCTTCTGCCCCGCCATGTCCCAACACGGGGCTACTGGTTATCGCGGCACCTGTGCTGATATGTGCTGTGCTGCTTGGCCCAATGTCGAAACACGTGCTTACACAATAAGGCGTTACACTGATAAGAATGTAGAAACAGTGAACGATACACCCCATCTATATACACATTTCTGTATATCTTGCCAATGAAGCGACTCGTCGGCGAGCAATGCTGAGCGTGTCCAAGTGGCTTCTTCGGATGTAGTACAAGCTGATGACGAGCAAACGTTCTGTCCTCGTCTAAGCACGCGTGCTTGAGACCAATCTAGTACGCGTTAAGGAAAACAAGCAATAGGCTAGAATTGCTCCAAGCGTCAATTCGATGAATATATAATTGAACACTCGCAGACAATTATTCTATCACTGCAACGTTATTTTTGATCCAACGTTTATTTGTACTGCACAGTGCACACATATTCATGAATAATGAACTGGTAGACATCGCTAAGTGTACTGATCGATGCTGTTCATACGCTGTACTGAATGACGCTGTTCATAGTAATCGACTACACGAAACCCGCTCGAGACGCTGTTGCACGCGTTCGGCGCAGGACGCTGGGAAACCGAAAGAGAGAAGGCCAGCTAGCGGCGCCTGCTTACAATAACCCCGCCCTCTTCATTTGTCAAAAAGTGGCAGCCGCACATCACGTGTTCTGCGCAGCGTATACCCGAAGGCAGCCCTAAAGAAATAAGACGAAAAATTATAGCGTGTTGCCTCCAGTACAGTGGAGTGTTTTGCAGGGTTCGAAACAGTGCAAAGGGAGCATGCAGTCTTTATTTGAGCAGCCGCTTTCAGTCAAGAATAGTGTATTATAATCGCACGACGCTAAATATGCCGGATTATGCACGCTGCAGTTCCAGTACCGACTGTACCGTACTGATACAACTAGTGAACTATAATATACAGCGCAGCGGACGAGAGGGATTTCTCATGGGGCACCTGTCCTGGAAAATGGGGCACGAAGTGGCGGCGCTGCTGTCGGCCACTCTTGAACGCATTTATGCGCGTTGCTATGGCGTTTGTCTGCAAACATAATTGGTAATTTTTGTTTTACTGAGCGTCTGATGCATAAATCAACGAGATATTTGTTTTTGGTTAGCTTTAGGTACCCCGAGAGCGTTCCGAGAACAAAAGAGCAACTCCTCAAGCGCCACTGCAATCCATAGGTTTCTGACGGCGCTGCGATCGCACTCTCCTGAAATTGGCTCGAAACGGACCCCGTTTTGGGGGGTGACACGCGGATGGCCCCGTCCGCGGCACGTACATGCTGACGACGAGTACACGGAGGGCCGATCGGAAGCAAGCGTGCACGGCGACTGACGGGCTACTGAGGGGATCGAACCGCGCATATATACTGCGATACAGTAAAAAAAAAAAAAAAATAATAATAATAATAATAACAAAAAGCAGTGCTGCACGGACCCCAATCTCTCCAGTGCAGATCTGGGGGTTGGGACCCAGCCTTGACTGGCAAACAAAACAGCGAATCCTGCACCACACCCACAGGCGTTTCTGGAACCAATCTTGTTTACACAGTGGGTGCGTTTGCAGTGGCGCGGATGCCCACGGGGAACAGCACCCTGTTTCGATCTACAGCGAGAGGACGTACCTGGCCCGCTTTCTTGAGCCGTCTGCCCCGTGTGTGCACATCCATAGAACACACGGTGTCCGCTGAAGAACGAAACAGCAAGTGATACTTTTTTTTTTTTTCGTTCGGAAGAGAAGGTTCGGGGGCCACGCACCGCACAGCCTCACTCCTAGCAGTATAGAGCTGATCGGCAGGCAAGGAACACAGGCGACCAATCCTATAATAAACGTGGCATATAGTACGAGCAAACACATTTCCACCCAAGCACACTTCTCCGAGAAAGCTCTGCGTAAGTAGGCATAACTAGGCGCAGGCATCAGAAAGCTCTTCAGCAGAAAACCGCAGCAGCAAAATCAGTTTACTTCGGAAAAAAAAAAAAAAAAAAAACAACAACAGCAACAAATTATTCGTATGCGACAGCTGATGTATAGGTAGTGTTGGAGAGCTCGTTCGGGTTGAGGCCCGGCGAGATGACGCACCACGCATCCGAGACAGACACGAGTGGCTCGATTGATCCTGTGTGTCGGAGATTGTCACCGAGTGTAAACACGACCCCCAACAACAACAACAACCGATCTTCTCAGTCACTCGCGTCACGTGGCATTGTGCCCTGCCAGCTTCGGTGACAGCTAAAGACCCAGTGACTGCGAATTGGAAACGAGAGGAAGGAAGATATGGAAGGGGACAAACAGGATGGCCACAAAGGGACCACTCGCCACCTCGGCTGTATATAGTTAATATCGACAAGGGCGGGGGAGCTGGTTAGTCTGACAGCTTTCGTCTACTGCGGGTATGATATCGATATGATAGGGATAAGATGGTGCAGGACAGGGTTGATTATAAGTAATGTGAGAACAGGTTACTCTCCCAAAGTGAACGCTATCAACTGGATGACGACGAGCGACCACCTGGAAAAACTTTGTCGCATTCGTCCACAATGATCTCATTATTCTTGCTCTTCAGCGTGCATGCCGATGTGATGATCAGTTTCATGTATACTTGTCACGCTCATGCTTCTTCTTCTTCTCTCTGTTTTTGCTGTCGCGGTATATTGCTGCCAACTGTCAGTATAGCCGTTGTAAATAATCATCGGAACGTGGCACCAACATTCTACCCCCCCCCCCCCCCCCCCCCCCCCACACCACAACAACAACGTTCGGGGGCTCTATTTGATTGCGTCCGTTCCTGAGAGGCGCGGAAGATATCCTCACGCGTAAGCTGCGACCCGGCCATGACGCAACTTCGGAAAGCTACCCCGTTATGCACACCGCGGGGCGAGGTCAACGGCCAATGATCTGGACTCTCCCTTCTCTCTCACCTCTGTGGATCGGGCAGGAAAGGCCCTCCCCGATCAAGCATGCATGCACGACCGGGGCCACAGGATCGGGGAGACGAGAAGCAGCGCACCCCTGTCAGCGGGGCGCGCCGAACACCCGGCCCGCGCACGTATATTCGCCCCATCAGCAGATTACGCGGTATGACGCCACGTACAAACAAATCGTTAGCGCCCGGGGCCCTCCCGTAGCCGGATCGCCGTCGGCCACGAGCATCCGATGAAAGCCCACTCCGCATACGCAGCGCTAACAGAGCGCCGCATCAGAAGCTGATGAGGGAACGCGGACGCAAGAAGATATGGTACGGAAAGCGCCCAGCGCACGCGGCAAAGGGTAAAAAAAGATATGCGGCCGCGATTTCCGTTTTCTGCCAAGCATATTACTCCCTTATCCACAAAACCGCGTACGAAGCGTGTGTCGTTTCTTCCGTACTGCCATGATCTCGCTGGGTATATATGAGCGTCCTGGCTAAGCCTATAGCGGCCGCTATCGCCTGTGAAGCCCGGCACCGTGTCCGCTAAGTGGAAATACCTATGATAAGGAGCCCGGTTCTACACAGTATATACAGTCGACTAGGTTGATAGATCGGAAGAGTCGTACTTGATAAGAAGCGGTACGCTGCAGTAGCGTGCCGGCGTATAGAGATAGGAACCGACGGTGCAGGCGAGGGCCCAAAGGAGCTCTATACCCTTCACTTCTTCATCATTCCTGTGGTTTTTCCCCGGTTTGAGAATAGCTACGCGAATGATCGCAAGAGCGAAGCACTTGGTGCTGATATACCGTACATGATACTAACGGCCAATGAGGGTTTTGAGTCCTATACAGACGCAATGTGAGCGCAAAAGGAGAAAACACTATACAAAGAAAAGAGCAGCGAATGCAAGCAGCTGTTTAGACGAAACAAGAAAGGATGTGTGATCGGACTTCTCGTAAAAGGCAATGGACGCGTAATGTGATAACATGCATGCCTTAGCAAAAACACCACGGGCCGCACGGCGATTTTCGGTTCGCAACGTTTGGAGACACTTGCGCCAAGCGAGATTCGTGAGAGAAATAATAATAATAATAATAATAATAATAATAATAATAATAATAATAA
>JAJIZL010021204.1:242443-287181 GCA_023969395.1 Amblyomma maculatum | reverse complement strand
CTACTACTACTACTACTACTACTACTACTACTACTACTACTACTACTGCTATCACTACTACTACTACTACTACTACTACTACTACTACTACTACTACTACTATTACTACTACTACCACCACCACCACCACTACCATTACTACTACTACCACCACCACTACTACTACTACCACTACTATACTACTACTACTACTACTACTACTACTACTACGACTACTACTACTACTACTACTATACTACTAAAGCGACCGCTAAGAACTTAAGGCTAATAAGCAAGAGGGCCACGTACTCTGCTTATTTGATATGGTTGTAAAACTGTCTAATATGCTGTTGCGGTTTATAATAAAGTTTGAAGTAAGCACTTTCGTAATGCAGCAGAATGAGAAGACCAATTCGTATCAGTAAGTTCGCGGCGTTGTTGAACCTAGTCACGCCAGTCTTGTAGGCTTTGACCGGCACAGAATGGATGTTTTATATTTATATTTCTAGCTTCCAATAAGCATTAATAACTATCACGCGAAAGACTTCATTCCAGTCGCACAACAAGCTATGACAGCCAACAAGAGGAAAGTATTTGCCATATATGACAAATGCGTTGGCACCTTCCTCGCGCTGATGTATTTTTCTCCCTTGAAGGTTCTCTGAGCGATACGTTGATTGATCCGCTCAATTCTTACAGGTATTCGGCGACCGGGTTCTTCAGCCTGCAGCTGTCAAGCGCATCGCACAGGACGCGCAAGCGAAGGACGAACGGAGTCGGGGCTACGTCACATCACCATGATCGATAGCGGTAGATTAACCATGCCTGGCGCGAACAGGTGCGCCGCCTTTTGCATTACACGGCGCCTGTCACGCTGAGGGTATGACGACGCGCGTGTGCGCAATGGATGACACAGAAAGAAAAAAATCACCCAGACATAATATATACGCCATATCGGGAAATGTGCACAGCACAGAATGTCTCACCAAGTTAATGCGCCGGGTTAGCACGTTCTTTATGACAGACGTGAAAGCACAGAGAAGGGAACTCAACAAACGCTATATAGACAAGTGTTCAGCTATACTTCCGGGCAAGCCAGCAGCAGACATACTCAGGGCTGGATTATCCAGGGTTCACATCAACCCCCCCCCCCCCCCCCCCAAGAACCCGAAAAAAAAAAAAAAGAAAAAAAGAAAAAGAAAAAAAAAAAGCGGACTTGGTGGTTCGGTTCGAAAAATAGGCAAACCATCATCCCCCGAGTTCACATGGTTAAAATTAGAGTTTATGCATTGCAACGTCGAATGCTTCAAGAGCTTTGTTCATCGCAATACGCTCAGTCCAAAAGTCAGCCTCATAGTTCAGCGGACAAAGAACTTTGTCGCACAAATGGATGAAAAGAAAAATTCTAAATGGTTTCAGCCTGTTCTAACTGGCTTCAGTTGGCTCCAGCTGGTACTCAACTTGCCTTAACCGGTACCAGATGCCTATATGCCAGCTGGAACTCGGCGGGTGCCAGTTGGTGGTCAAGAGCAATCAGCGGGTTTTAAATGGCTTTCAGCTGGGAGTCAGCTCGCTCTAGCTGGAAAACCAACTGACTTCTGTCATTAGTGCCGCTGAGGTCACTTGCGTGCTTTATTGATCTGGGCGTAAGCAGTAAAATTTGTGACAAAAGCAATAAAATATTAGAGATTGTCGCTGCGAGTCGTTAAACCCCACAAACCAAACCAAACCAGTTCAAGATTATGACTGCCCAATTGCTGATAGCCACCTCAGCAATTTGTTCCTGCTGAGGGAGGAGACGCAAATTCTCAGGCGAGTCAGCGTTGAAGAACCTCACCAAGGAACCCTCCCCGCAAAAGGCTCGAAGACGCTTAATAGAAGCGGAATTACACTTTATTCATTCGCTTAAAAGTGGAATGAAAAAAAAAAGAAGAAAAAAAAAACAAAAACAAAACAGACATGCTATGCAAATGCACGGCCCGTTTAAGTGTTGAATTCCTGTTAAATAATTGAACTTCTATATTTTCCGTTGTGTAAACGAACAATGTTTCTGTACAAATGGAAAAATTAGGAGAACGCATAAGCTACGCAAATGTACGGTTTAAATGTTGGCCCTGTTTTAGAGGAAAGTGCATGTGCGCGAGGGAAGAACCACAAGGCGAGATGGCAAACGGGAGAAATAAGCATCCATCCTATTTTTATCGACCGCCGTCTGTGGCGGCTTCATGGCGGAACGAGATGCGTACGCTGTGTACCTCGTAAAATGTCAATTCATTCTGTAAACTGAAAGCAGAAAAGTTGTGTGCAAAGGTACATTGCCTTTTATAAATGTGGACAACCTGCATAAAATGTAAACGTATATTACGGAGTATTTGATCGCGTTAAAACTTTAATTTTGCGCCCGTTCAGTAACGATGTCGCGTTCTGCAGGTGCTACCATTTCAAAAAGATTTAGCTCCCCGCATAATGACAATTACGTTCGGAGTGATACGCATTATTTGCTGTACTTAGCACATAGAACACATTTTATCGTAGTTTCTGTAGAAACACTGCCTTTAGTGAGCTTTAATACGTCTTGCTGGAACAAATTTCACCAACCTATTAGATGATTGGTAGTGTATTTAAGGTAAGAATTTGCGAACAGCTGATTAACATGACCCATCTTTATTTCATCCTGCGCTATTGAATCAGCCAAGAAAGTTACTAGAAAATTATCCACGAATGCGCGTTCTGAATTTGGAGGGAGGATGTTGCGTGTCCTGTCATTTCCTAAAATAGCTCATGCAGTCTAGATGTGCTCTTCTGCCAAAAAGTATATGCTCAGGCAATATTCAAAAATATTTCCTCAGCTTCTTGGAGTAAATATGGCGTGTGTTCTCTGCAGTGAATTCTAAAACGTTTAAAGTCTGAAACGTGACAACAGTAGGCGGGGTGGAGAGAAGGGGGGGGGGGGGGGGGGGGGGGGAGTGAGGCTATCTTTATTATTTTTTCAGCCGCGCCCTTCATCACCGCTAATTCGGCCCTGGACATACAACATGGTGTTTACAAGGTAGCCGTGAAACTCGTCGGATATTAGAATGCGCATCAATAAGCACACATATATTGTACAGGTAGAAGTGCACGGTGTTTAGATACTGAAAGGGTTCAACTTCGGCGTAGCGGTGCAACTTACAAAATGCGGTCAACAGCTAGACTAACAAAAACAAAAACTATTTGCGCCAGCAGTCTGTTTTCTTCAAGTTGCAACCAAAATAGGCGTATGATGTTTATTGTTACGACTTGTGATGAACGCACGAACCGCAAGCAGGCATGTTTCTGATCTGGCTATAGAGTCGTGCGAACTAACTTCACAACGCCACGCGTCGACGGCCGGAAAACCTAAATGTGCGCAAGCTGGCTGTGGTGGTACCCGACGACACCTTTTTTCCACAGCACCTGCACGCGTACCCTGCCTCGCCCAAAGGAACAGGTGCTCGGTCACCGAGCCCCAGAGAGACAAAGCAGGTGGGCGAAGCAACCTGCCTCTTCCGGTGTTCGCCAAAGAAAGAGCCGAAACATCACTTCGCTCGCTTCTACAACCTTCCGGAACTTACTGTATGAGACCCAGTATATGGCAACTTTTCAAGGCTTTTCTGAAGCGCCGAGTATCAAACACGTTTTCATATCCGGCTGTTCTGCATGCACGCTGTAAACGGGTATACAGTATACACAAATTGCCCCGTCTTGTCGTTTGTGTGGCTTCTCTTGTGTCCCCATTTCTTTTGCGCTGCCACCATTTTATAAAACGAATCCCGACCATGGCCAGGCCGCACCAAGTTATTAATAGGTAAGTGAAAATACACGTTTACTTGGCCCGTTGAACGGTCGGGCTAGCTACGTTCGATCAGAAATAGAGATAGAAATTTACCTTGTGAGTTTTGATTTATTTCTTTTTCATTGTTATTAGCTTTCGATTCATTATCTCCCACCCTTCGGCCTATATATGATGCTGCCTTCCACGAATAAACTCAGTTGATAGTTAGCGCTTGTGTGTGTACGTCTCGCTTCTCTTGTCTTTGTCTTTGTTTGCGCTAAAAAAAACCCTACATCAAAAAATAGAAAGGTTTTCACGAGAAGTGACTGGAGGCACTCAACGAGTACAGTGAACAATTCAGTTTACACTGACGCTGTGCCCCATATTTCTTTTCGAAAAAAGTGTTGGCGAACGCTTATTATTGAATGAAGACTGCTGTCAAGTGGCGTTCGTACTAAGAAATGTCCGATACGAAGACAAAACAACCTAATTGCCGAAACGCTGGTTAGCGAATTGAGCTCCCTTTCAACCCCTGAAATTTGACTTTGTCTGAGCCAGTGCGTTTTCGCGAACAGCCTTTTCCCGCCACGCGTGGTACACCTACAATCCCAGTTTCGCGCAACTGCACGCAATTTCGAGACCAATTAATGAGGTGAATTTAATAATTAAATAAACGTCAGAATTACAAAAGCTTAGCGGAGATGTAAGAAAGGTGTGTGAAAAAAAGGTCGCGTATAGGCGGGAACTATAGCGAGCTTTTCCAGCATGCAGATTAAGTGCGGGCGTTAGAAAAGCAGCGAAGAATAACCTGGAGGAAGAAAAGAAAATGTAAGGGCACGTAAGTGAGCGCGTTTGCGAGGTAAAGGTGAACGCTGCCAAGAGGTATTTTCTTTCTTCACCATTTCCGCTTTCTTATACCGCATGAAAAAAACTGAACTTAAGAGTGAAGAAGTTGCCGAGCTCCCATTCATTTTTTCATAATCTCCTCAGCTCCATACGAAATATTTATACAATAATATGAGAGGCCTTCCTTGCCAGAATTAAATACAGAAATACTCGCTTCCTTATAGCAAAGCAATACGTGAAACGTCGCCTTTGATTACAAGCTTTACTTCCGCCTCCCTGAGCATCGACACTGGGTGCATGACACACATGAAAAAAAGAAGAAGAAAAGAACGAACAATACAAAAAAGTAACGCACTATTCCGATTTTTTTTTTTTTTCCTGAGAAATAAAGCATGCATTAAGAATGTTTCTGGAATGCTGGAACGAGACATAATGTCGCGATTAATATTTCGCCACCTCCAGCGGACTTAACGCATGCAAATGGCCATCGACCGTAAGGAACTATTCGAGCGTCTAATGATGTCAGATTGGGCGCACCTGCCCAGAGCAGCACGGTGGAGAAGCCGTCGCATAACGACCGAAGGTGGCGAAGCTTGCCCGCTGCACTTTCAGGTTACTCAAACGCTCCTTAGTCCCTGCGCGAGTTCATAGGAAACAGAGGAGAAAACTGTTTGCATGACTTTCTATAGTATGCCTTATGGCAAGTTAGCGAAATAAAAGAAAAAAGAAAACGAAAAACAGATAGCTCGCAAAGCAGTCCATCATACCCCGTGGTTCCGACTAAATTATTAATACACTGTTCCTTTTTTTTTTCTTTTTTTTTTTTGTGCACGCGTCAGTGTATCAAGGTTTTTACTACTCTTCGGAGTTACACGAACTTCGTGCCGACATATCGCTCTGCTGAGCAAATGAGACGTGCAGTATAACAATTAGGAGAGTAAATTAGACTCCCTTTCTGAAGCGTGATGCTCCACAGCACGCTTTTTAATCCAACATGGGCGCAAGAGAATCTAAGGCACTGTATACTGCGGCTGATACGCCGTGTTCTATATATACTCCAACGCTAAGAACGTATCAGTTCGGCTGCTCCTAACCAATAGCACAGGAGAATTAAAGCTAATGCACTCCTGAAAGTAGGTATTACTACAGCCCCGCAAATACCCTTGAGCTGGAAAAATGGTGAAGTTTTATAGAGTAGTTATAGCTGTAGTGGCAGACTGCACTTTGAAAGATTTGCTACTGTATATACATGATTTCTTCCATGCTCTCCGCAGAGAGTCCCCCGCGAATTCTGCTAACAGCTGGTGTTTATTTCGCAGTCATAAAAGAAATGGCAGGTTTCAAGACAGCCGCGTGTATTTTATTGCGTAAGCAATACTGCGCGAGGTTTCAGCCCTTCGCGTAAACCTGGCCGATAGCCACGTTTGACTTTTGACCTTTAGATAAGAAGAAGGAAAAGAAGAAGGAAAAGAAGAAGAAGAAGAAGAAGAAGAAGAAGAAAGAAAGAAAGAAAGAAAGAAAGAAAGAAAGAAAGAAAGAAAGAAAGAAAGAAAGAAAGAAAGAAAGAAAGAAAGAAAGAAAGAAAAAAAGAAAAAAAGAAAGAAAGAAAGAAAGAAAGAAGCTAAGTCGGCTTTGCTCACACAACCTACGGGGTTTAACTAAAGCTAAACACCAGTTAATTTTTTTGTTACCTATCGCCCCTTCAAGTCCGAGAGCAAGGGGTGACCAGAATTCAAAGCAAATTTCTCCCTATACCTTCATGCGAACTCTGGCGTATGCGCCTCCGCAATAACTAAAGAAAACACAGAAAAGAAACTACCCTAACAGTTGTTCTATTCTCGTGGAAGGAAAAAAAAAAAGAAGCAAGTTAGACGATAAAACTACAGCTCCCAAAAATGACTTCCATATAGAGATCTAAAGAAGTTTCCAACAACATCTAACGTGCGACCACTTCATGAGTCAGTCGGGAGGAATAATGAACAAAACAATTTTGTTCGGGCTGAACACTCACTGCTGCTCAGTGCATATGGCAGGGCTACAGGCATACATAACAGCTCCGGTAAGAAGAAGAAAAAAAAAAAAAGGACAAAGACCCGACTACATGCCGGAGCATAGTTTCTGCAAACTATGTACGCGCTTTGTTTAGTTTGTTTCTTGGACAGCATCACGATACTACGTCTGTAACAGAGGGAACAGAACTGGAAGAAAGGGGGATAGAAAAAAAAAAAAGGGTAGAGTATGAGCGACGGCTAAAGAACGGCACAACACAAATTAAGTAACTGCTAGCCGAGCAGCGCTTTGCCCCGGAGCTGATAGAACGCGCTGGTAACACCTGCCGCTAACAGCCCGGGCACAGCGCGAGAAAATAAAACGGGTACGAAGAAAGAAAAGAAGTGCGAGCGAAGGTCCCTTCCCCTGACTCGAAGTGAGACAGGAGGGGAGAGTAAACACACTCCAGGGGAACGACGGCTTTTTTTAGAAGAAAGAACACCGACGACGATACTTTGTCGCTTCGCCAGTCAGAGTATAATTAAAAGCTATTTTGACGACCCTGCAGGAGGATGGCTCAGAAATTACAGCTTTCATTGCTGAACGTCCAACTAACCGCTTCGAAGCGCAAAGTTCCACTAGGAATGTATTTAGTTTTCTATCGCAAAGCCGAGCATCGGCAGTTTTTACAACTGGGCAGTATGATGTCTGTCGCATAGCGTGTTTCTACAATCTAGTCAATGAGCTCCTTATCCTCTCGAGCGAAACCATTTTTTCTTGCCCTTGGAAAACGGACACCGAACGGAGAACCTTTGCCAATAGGCACATCAAGCACTGATAAGCGTCCCCTCAATCGTCCTATCTCCCGGCGCACGAATCTTCCCAATAAATTCCTTCAACCCGCAGAAAAGAAAGCACGCAAAACTAGGCATGCGCCAACGGAAGGCTCAGAAATGTCCCGAGACCCGAAAGCTCAACAGACTCCCAATCTTTATGGCTTCACACGAACATGATTTGTGGCCCTCAGCTGGAGGACGCTGGAAGCCCCTCAACCACAGAAGGCGTCGCAGCGCCCATTGGTGGCCAGCGGCACCACCAGCAGCAATGGAGAATGCCGCAGCAGCAATGGAGAATGCCGCTGCTTAGCACGAAAAAAAAAAAAAAAAACAGTGTCACTGATCCCTTGAAAGACGAGGAAACGCGATCCCTAACATTGCAATCAAGATTACATGGTATACCATCCTTTACTATTCTTGTTGCATGCTACCCTACAACTTTGTCATTGAGGTTCACGCCTGTAATCACCTGCGAGAACTTTACCGTTGCTCGGCTAATAAGTGGAGAACGCATCTGGCACCTCCGAAAACTCGCTGTAAGATAGGCGCGATTAAAACTGCTGACGTAACTCCCGACTTCCCAACGGACGGATTCCTGATGGTAGACGCATATGCGACCGGCTTGATGCCGTTGAGGAGAGCATGTTGCCGGGCTAGTTGGTGATCCATTAAGTAAAACATTTTGCGCAAAAAAAGAACACAAAGGACAAAGAAGAACACACAAGACGTCAAACGTCTTGTGTGTTTTTCTTTGTCCTTTGTGTTCTTTTTTGCGCAAATTTTTTTACTTAATTGATGCCGTTGGTAGGGCTAGTATGGACAATTCGTAAAGGCATGGGCATCGCACGTTTATTCTGTCCCGCATCGAGGTATATATATATACCTTTGAATTTTTGAAAATAGAATGAGTTGTAATCAGCGCTCTGTGTGTGCGTCCTCTGTCTTCGTCCTTCGCGCTGTTAAACATTTCATCATGAACAACCAAATAACCGGCGCCTCAACGCCTACACTGGTGAAAATGAACTTTTCAATCTATCAGTCATCCTCAATTCCAAAGTGACCGAGGTCAAAATTTTTTCTAAGGCTCTTTCCGGGTACACAATCCCAAAAGCACTGATCTCTAGGCAGGCTGCCAAGCTGACGGTGTGGTCGCCATGCAACGACATAGTTATCGCCGTCGTTCTCAAAATGCAGCCCGTTCTACCGCGTAGACGGACCCATGTACGACAGCGCAGAATAAAGTGCCGATACACGAAAATCAATTCCGCGGAAAATATTCACCCGACTTCTTGTCTGAGACCAAAAGTACTGCGAGAACATTCCCGTTCCCGTGGCGTCAAGTGAAACCCATGTAATGGGCCGAATTTGTCCGCCAGAAGGCTCTAGTCACAGAACACCGGCCAATTTGGCAACTGCCGTCTTCCGTATCTTCCGTTACAAATGCGAGGCCATCAAATCCAAAAGCATCGGCTTTGTGTCCCCATACAGCCACCACAGCATCAGCGAAGTTCGCCGCATCTGTTTCCGCGATGATGCACTGCTCGTGACTGCAAAGGTGGTTGCCCCTATTTCTGAGCATCGCTTGGAGCCATTGTTTTCGGGGCCGGTAACGGGTGACCCCCCCCCCCCCCTTCCCCCCTTCTTCTGTACTTCCTCCCCTCCCGACGGCACAGCGGAAAAGTGATTTACCGATTTACAGCCGTTCGGACGAGAGGGGAGAACAAGCTTTTGTGCCCGTGCCCTTTGTGAGGGGACATCGGTGTCTCTGCTCGAAGGACCCCTTGAAGATTGTCTTTTCACAGCTCCACAGCTGTCACCATGCCGCGCGTTTCAAACATTGTCGCCAACATGATAAACGACCGGTCATTGGCACTCGCTGGTGCGACCTGCAGTTCCCAGCAGAGCTGCAGACGCTCGGGATGCATCTTTGACGAGAGTACGTCTCTGGATCAAGGGCAACGGTCGCTAAGCGGCTTTTTCGCGTGCACTTAACGGAGGCGCCGTCTTGAGCTTGAATAATGAACAACCTCGTTGACGGCCTGTCTAACGAACATGCTATGGATGGCGGGCAATGATGCCTGTAAATACTTTCGACTATACGAAAGTGAGGGTATTCTAAGAGGCGATAACTGGCCTTTAGAAGTAGTAGACAGCATTCAAGCCAAGAAAAAAGTTCAAGGGAAAGCGCGTTTTTTTTTTTTTTTTGCGCTGCATTAATTCCCTCGAGATCCCACTACGCTTCGCGACATACCTTAAAAGTGGCGAGAGAAATGTTTGTGAGTTATTGGCAAAAGGGGGGGGGGGGGTGACACACCGTTTTCTCACTCGCTGGCTGGAAACCTGGAAACGTTGCCCTACCGACGGCATGCAAATCAGGATTAAAAGAACCGATCTGAGCGGGGCCGAGGCTTGATTTTGTCAGGTTACTTTGTCCATATATCTGCTAATGAGTATTACAGGACTTTACAGAACTCGCATAAGCCAGGCATTTTCAACATTTGCTTTTTTCGCCGTGCTCATCAAGCACTGACACCGGGCATGGCAATGCCTTACTTTTTACGGCTAATTGGGCGCACGGGATAACCGATCTACAGACGTGGTCGACTCATCCTTTGCCAATGTAACTTGGAAACTATACGTTGAGAACGGATCGTAATTTGAGAACAAGACACCATCCGTGGCCCGTTATGTCGCGATGACTTGCGGCTTCTTTTGTGTAATGACAGTTTCTCACATACATTGCAAGCTGTTCCTCGTAAATCATTTACTCCTTTAAGGGCTTATCGTAATTGTTCCCTACTTATTCGATGCCCCGACTCAGGCTGTTCGGAATCACTCATCACCGGCCTAACGACTGTTTATTCCTCGAAACTTATAAACTGAGATGAGAATGTTGAGTTGGTGGCGCGGCTTGCGGCCGAACTCATTATTCGCGAAGGAGAATCAATAACACTCATTTGACTATATATACATAACAAAGGGAGTGGGTACGAAGAGGCTTCGAACAGAAATAAATAAAAGATCTGTATCTGCACTCAGCACCGGTCTCTCGTTCATTGGATGCCTCCCCCTTTCCCACGTCATTGAAGCCAGCGTCGAGCTCTTGTTCTCACGCGAGGTTTTTACGTGGGCCAGATTCGACCTGCAAACCTGATTTAAAAATATGCGATGACAGATGGATCGCTTTAACCTTGTGCACCACTCACTTATCCCCTGATCGCTGAATCCAAGCCATCTGTAAAGTCCAATGTATTTTTCTTTGGCAGTGTGACTAATGGTGGTGTTGGAGACGACTAAAGATTCACGTAGAAGAGGGAATGGCCAATGGCGTTGACCGACTCTCATGGCGAGGCTAATCCCTTTTCTTTTCTATCGTGACGTCACAGAGGGCTCCAGGCGCAAAGTGATTAACTATATATTAGCTGCGCATTAACCACGACGCGATTGTATAATTGGTTAAGGATGCTGGCTGGAGGCCCTCCTTTGAAAGGAATCTGCCACTGCGTTCCCGAGTTGCAGTGAGGACAGCCACCTTTGACGTCACCTAGCTAAGACAATTAAAGTTGCGATACATATCGATATGCGATAACGGAGAAATATAAGTCCTCAATGTCAGGAAATCGATCCAACCAGCAACCTTCATTTCTCACCACCGTAATCACCAACAAAAGGTCTCAGTTGCAATTAATACTCCGACATATGTACAATCACATTTTCGAAGAACCTATAAAGAAAGGAATTCTCTACAGCATCATCCACTAGCATCAACGATACCGTTCAGTTTAAAGGTCCCTACAACGCTAATTAACTTAGTTTTGTGTATGTTTACATTAACTGATTTATTATACTGGTCTGGTGCGCCACATGATATTACTGTTCATCAATTATTTTATGTTGTAAGCAAATGACTAACCATAATAATTTTACCTCTATTGTTGTATTAATTATGCTTTGTGTTCTTTTTATCGCTGTGGATTGACCCCCCCCCCCCCCTTACAATCTACTTTGTACCCTGAGGGTATAACAAACAAATAAATAAAATATGTGGAGAGGACGGCCGGAGTAAGTATGTACATGACCCTATCTCAGCTAGGACGGCCGGAGTAAGTATGTACATGACCCTATCTCAGCTGGTGACGTCATGACACAAGCTGTGCACGTGTTGTTCAGACTGATCTGCCTCTTATTTTGTGCCTCGAGGGAGGACAGTGTATCTGACACTTGCTCTCCGTGAGTGCTACAATTGCCCGAAAATATCTGTTAACTGCAGTTACCTTGTCGATCTGAAATAGAACTGTGCACAGGGCTCGGAAGCCCTCTCCCTGATTGAGAGTGTGCGCAAATGTTTCTGAAAGCGCGAACATGGGCACGACACGCACATGGTGTGCTAGGAGTCTCCAATGCACAGCAGCAAGTGGTTTTCCTGTGGTCGGTCTTCCTGCGCAGAAGCGCCCGAGTTCTCTCCCGACGTCTATCTCTCTTTTTCACACGCACTCTCGCCATGAACGGATTTTTCCCGGAAGCCTGATTATGTGATATTGAGTTCCGATTTTTCCGCTTCGCGCTTCGGTAGCATCGGCACAGTCTGTTGAAAAGAGGCAGGCACCTCTTTAGGCGCATTCACAATTGCGAGTCGCGAAGATGCCGCAGGGAGGCAGAGTGACCAATGGGCCGAACGCAGACAATCTCGAGGAGCAAGGCGCTGGACAATCCCCACATCATTCGGCCAGGATCGGATTAACAGCGATGAGGGCCCGGTTCAGAGAAAGAAAGAAGAAAAAAAAGAAAAAACCTAAGATGGCCCCCTGTAACCGCCTCCTCCCGCCGTCATGTCTGAGTCCTGATGCATGTTTAGATTTTCTTGCACAGAACACACGCCATATTCGAAGAGTCTGCAGACTCTGTATGAACATAACCTTAGCATATACTTTCCCGCAGAGCACACGAACAGAGTGGCATCTAGACTGAGCTATTCTAGGAAATGACAGGACACGCACACCCTCCCTCAAGAATCAGAACGCGCATTTGTGAAAAAAATATATTTCTCGAGCGGTTATTTTCTCGGCTAATTGGCAATTGGTAATATATATTTACATTTATACATAATGCCTATGTTTAAAAAGACGATACGTTGAAATTTTGCATAAAATTTTCACTTTTAAAACAGAAGGAAGCACTTTTGCATCTATGATAAACATTTCCTGCTTTAAATTTACAGAATATGTTTGCCTTTTACGAGATAGCGTACGCAGCTCGTTCCGCCGAGACACCGCCGCCGCCGTAGATGGCGGCCGGAAAAAGTAGGGTGGGTACAGCAAATATGATGTACACTTAAACTCCGCCTTGAAGTGCATTATGCGACAATGGTAATAACTCCAGTTTGCTGGATCCCTGTGCAAATCTTCGTTCGCGCACATGCAATTTATTATTATTTTTTTAATATTGCGCAAGCATCCTTCCAGTATTTTTTTCTTTTTGCAGAAACAGTACATGTTCACAGAATGAAGAAAATGTAAGTTGAAATATTTCATAGGAATACAAATTTTAATTCAGGCGTGCATGCTTATAATGTATCTGTTTTGTATTCCACTTTCAAGCAAGTGAATAAGGGTATTCACGTTTCTATAAGCGTTTTCAAGCCGTCAGCTATGAGCAGTCATAATCTCAACTAATAATGTGTGGCTTTTGTCACAGCTTTCACATGCATACGCTGAGATTATTAAAACACACAACTGACCTCAAAATGACAGAGGTTAGCTGACCTGCTGGTACGAGTTGACTCCCACCTGAAAGCGTTTATTTCACTTGACCATCAACTGAGACCCGCTGAATTTCGGTGGTAGCCAACTGGAACCAGTTCATGCCAGTTGAGTACCAGCTGGAACTAGCTTAAACCAACTGAAATCAGTTAGCACCAGCTAAAGCCATTTGAATATTCTCATCTATTTGGCGAGTACAAAGTTTTGTACTTTGACTGGCGAAATATATGAAGCTGTCTTTGGGATTCAGCATACGATGCGACGAAGAGCATTTAAAACATTCGGTATTGCACTAGATGAGCTCTATTTTCAACCATAGTAAATGGGGAACAAAATGATTTGACTATTTTCGAAAAACCTCGAAATCCGTCATTTTTTTCTCGCTCTTGGAACCCCTGAGAACGGCGGGCCCGGTTCATTTGAACCCTGGATAATCCGGTCCTCACCCTCTATTTCGCATATAAACAGGTAGGTCGTGATTCAAACATTGCACACTTCCGATCCTCCTCCCTAAGTCATCTTGAAGTCGACTGGATATATTCCCGGGTTTATTTAAAAAGGAGAACTTCCCACTGTTCGTTATTAGCGACATATAGGAACGAGACCTTACTGTTGGAAAACAAGTCTTGCAGAGAAGCTAGCCAGAGTTCCGCAAGTTGTCCATATCCACGTGCACCGAGGGCGCCAAACTCATTGTTGAGACACGAAATCATTCTCCTGGGCTCGTGTGCTACAATTGAGTCCGCGAGTGAGCTGCTATAGTTCACAACACAGCGACGACAACATGCACAGAAGAAAAAAAGAAAATTCCCTTACCAGTTTTCACTGCTACGGACCGTATACAGTCATCCAAACATGTAACTATGCTCTTTTCTAAAAGCGTTTGGGCGCACACAAAGCTGAAGGTGTGCAGAAAACTAAAACTAAATAAACCAGACATCACGAAGCCCTAGTCGAAGAGTACAGAAAAAGAGGATCAGGCGTTGATCCAGTTTACAGGGCGAGCGCCCATGGGACCTCCTCCTCAAGTTCACGGTCACCAGAGATTAGAGGACTCGGAAGTCGCCGTTTTACTTTCGAGGGGAGAACGTGTGCTCGGTAAAACGAAAGGGGTGCCCCCAGAGCGTGCAAAGAGCGCCCAGGGCATCGTTCTCGTACGCAGGACACAGCCTTCACAAAGCGCGCACCTCGTAACGTTACCGTGGCCCCTCACTCTCTCCGAGACAGCAGCGAACTGAGGGGAAGGGCACGACGGGGCACATGCTAGCTAGCTGTCAAACCAGCCAGCACAAAATCCCTTCGCTAATCAGACAGGGTAGGGCGTTGAAAAATCAAGGAAGAGCAAGGCGGCACTGGCTCGGGTGGCTCCTTGTGGTTAGGCATTGTGAAGAGAGGTGTAACACAGACACGGCACTCACCAGAGGAGGCTCGCGCATTAACGGTAGACGTCGTCAATCCGAGTCGGAAGAAATCCATGACTGCGTGAAGATGTTCAGAAGTCACGCGCACACACGGGAACAAGAACACGCTTGGTGCCGGCGCGCCCCTTCGTTCAAACCGCGCACCGCGACGTCGTCAGTGTCGTCGCAAGCATCGCCCGCCGCGCCGCACCAACGTCGGCGCTCGAACTCCGACCACAACAAAGCTGACAAAGCACTCCGCCGACTGTGTGGCGGCGTAGCGCGGTCGCGCTATGTGTTGTGGAGACCGACGCGAACGTAGCGCCCGCAGCACACAACGCGAGTGCGAACGAACGACCGACCAGGCAACGACCGGATCGCGGATGCCGTGCGCCACTGGAGATGCTGGCGCCATAGCGCGGTCTCACAGCTAACTAAAACTTCAAACGCACGCGGCCAGCGCTACCCTACCAGCGCCTTCCTCCATGAGCGCGGCACGCTCTGTCTTGTATTATGCAGCACGAACATTTCGCGACGCACGCCAAATCTTTGTCACGCAAACTGCAAAAGATCGATATCGTTCCATCGACAGCCGGAGGGTGTATGACGCGACATACTGCATGAGGCGCACCTATGCTGCAAAGCATGCAATAAAGCAGCTGAAAAAGGCCGAAATTCAAGACCCGTCGATCAAATCGAGAAGTTAATGCACCGCAGTTGGTTTTTCCAATGACGTAATTTGCGAAACGTATCTAGTTCGCTTGCAGCGGTTTACGAGCGCATACGTTTTTCTCGAGGAACATTCGCACGAAGCACGTGGGAAAAAGCAAGTTCGGCCCGCTGCTCTGAAACCGTAATTCATGCAGGCGTCGAAACATTGCAGGACGCCTTCCAAGTTCGGAGCGCAGCAACGGTTCTCGAGGTGTCCGATTATGCCGCAGGCCGCATGATACTGGGCACGCACGCGCGCGTCAGTGTCCGACCAACGACCTGAAGAACGGGTTTTGCCGCCTCGAAAGGGTTCGATGAAAGAAGCAAACAATTCGTGGAACGCATGATGAGGCAGTGGACGCCTACGCTATGTCGTCGACAAGATTCGCTTCGATGTAAAAGTTAGCTGACAGTGTTGAACGGCGTAAAAACAGTCGGCATGCATGCTGAAAGTTCAATTGCAGATATCTAGCCGCAGAATTAGCAACCCACGTGTAGCAGACGACGCTTATTTAGTAGGGCCGCAGGAAATACCACATGTTTAAAAGTTGCAACCTCAGTATATTTATTTATGTGTATGCAAATAATTTATATATGTTTTTATTTAATTATGTTAACAAAATATTTATTATTGTTTGTGAAAACACCAACGTCATAAACTTGTTGCGACTGCGGAGATGATATCGGCGTCAATTTTAAACATGGCTGCCTTCAGGAGTGCGCGATGTGCTGGCAGCGAACATCTGGATATAAATGTGGCTTTCACGCGCACAATATCGCCGGACAAGCTGGGAAAGCTCATTGTAGAGATTATTAAGTACGTACTCTACGAGCGTGAGCAGTTACCAATGCCTTATGATGACCTGAAACGTCACGTCGAAGACGTTGCTCTAAGTCAAAGCACCCACAAAAGGGTAAGTGGCCGATTCTGCACTTGTTTGAATGTCTTACCGGTCCTTTCGTGAAGCTGTCGCGTCTTACTTCCTTTGGGAGAGACATTTCGTGAATTATTCAGTGAATTAAAGGCGGGCGACGCAGGGTAGTAACCAGAGAGTTTATATTCTCTTCAGTTTTGAGGTCAAGAAGTGTTCGGGGCGTTGAACTCGCGCAAACTTGTGTCCGTCGAGTGCCTTGCCGCGCAATTTGAAACTGCGGCACCTTTAGTTTCAGCCAAGCAAGAATGGTGTGTATTTCGATCTTCCTTCTGGAGACATCGCGATAAACAGAGCAAAACACAGGACGCGCCTGTATTTAATTGTACGGTTACTGGCGTTCCATTAACTGTTTGCGAAAGTGGTAGTCGTGACAAATTCAACGTGGCTTGTATTTCGGGTTTGTCAAACAATTTTCGGTGCGTTATTTGACAAAGTCTGTTCGGTTAATGATTTTATGCTGGTTAGGAGCACTTACCTACCGCTGCTTGCTTTGATCGCGATTGAGCATCACCTACTTCTTGATAGAGGTGCTCGCGGCGATTAGTCTGTTATCGCGGGAAAATGCGTAGCACATTTGAAATGGAAAGTGCAAACTATCTGACCATGAGACGCTAAAACGTTTTAAAAAGGATTGCGTGCGATTTTGACGCGGTATTTGAGCTCGCTGCTCTCTTAGGTATTTTGTTTGGTGCCGCACCTCGCATAGCTTCCACCAAACTTCATTGTGCCCATAGTAGAAAGTGGATTAGATGAACAAGCAGTTGCTGTGCCATCTTGGGGGCCTCTTTGATGGCAAGACCTTATTGTAGTGCCCTTACTTCAAAACAAATTCGCACCTATCGCAGGCTCTCAATCCGTTCCTGTTAGCCAAACAGCGCAAGGCGATCACGTCCCTCCAGGGCATGGACGCCATCTTCAGCGTTGCCCAGGAACTCATCCGCAAGCACCGCATCACCAAGGTTCTACTGCTGTTCGGAGCCACCGCGCTGTCCCCCGTCGAGAGCTACCTTATCCGCGTACCTCAGCGGAGGCACGGTTGTCAAAGCTGCGGAACTGCTTCCGGCTTCCGCCGATGCATGCTAGACATCCTCGAAGCATTCCTCCGAGTCGACAGCACACGCAGGACGACACCGTCTCCAAAGCTGACCACCTACCTGCTCCTGAACAAGGAAGACGTCGTTTTTGACCTCATGGATGTCAAGGCCAACTTTGAGATCCCTCGGAGAGGGAGCCTGACGACCCTCGACCTTAGCCTTCCGTCGTGCCCACACGATACAGAGGATGAGGAGATGTTCAGAATATGGTGCGACTCGCCGGAGAGTGACGTGTCTGCCCTCGTCGAACGAGCGACGGCTTGGAGTTGTTCGGCTGAAGAATATGTGTGGGCACAGTGCAAACCAGTGTTCCTTACGGTGGCTGCCAGCACGTTTGTGAAGGAGCCACCATTAGAATCTACGAAGAAGTCTTCTTCACCTCTGAGGTAGCACAGTGGTTATTTACATAGGCGAGGAAGCACGTTGTCAAACTGCACAATTTTTAATCCATATAAGGTAGTGCACCACTGTGTATAGTCAGGGCAATAGTTTGTTTACGCTTGTGAATGAGGTACTGCTGGAATTGTGGGCAAAACACGCTTCATGGAAACGGCCCACACATCACAGTTTACATTGAAAACAAACAGTTTTGCACTAGTACCTAGGATTACTTAAACCGAGTTACGCTGCATTCATCACATTATGTAGTCACAAAGAAAAAGCTGCGCGTAAGTTAAGGTTAAAATAGCAGATCCAGAAAAGAAAATTTTAATTATTGCAATCAGTAATGAGCTTGTAGTCATTTGCTTGGTAGTGCCTTAGCATTTATTGGTTTCCGCTTTTCTTTACCTAAATGAGCCTTTACACACAATGCAGCATAGACACTGCATTTTTTAATTTTATCTTGTTTTGGGTTTGGCATTTTTTTTTTTTTTCCTCATGAAAATGCCTTGCCTACCTATCCTAGCTATTCCTACTATTGCATAGTGTTGTATGCTGTAATTGTTAGACACAGCAAGTGAGTGCTATTTCAGGTGAGCTCAAACAACACTTCTCCTTTCAGCGAGGAATGTGTTTGTTTTCACTAATGTAGCAACATTCCACACTGCTTGCCTTTTCAGTGTACTGTATCTACGATTGGCTGGAATGCTCTGGCAGGATACATTTTTTGGGACCAAGCTTTCAATCATAAAGAGACCTTATTTTTGCATGTGGAACTTGGCCTCTAGTCTTACAGTATTTCTTGCAAGTTTTTTTTTAATATCCTAAGCCTGGCATTAATGATTACGACACCAAGCCTCAAAGTCTGCTGCTGAAGGTGGCTTGAAGTATTTCGATGCTAGGCATCACTCAATGTGGGCAAGTGATTTAATCTTAATTTCTTGCTTTTGATGTCACGAACGTATTACACACGTGGAGAGCGATGTATTGTTTTCATGCGCCTATACACGCGTGGTAAGATGTGATAAAATGCATGTCCAAGCAACATATCACCGTGTACATTTATGGTTTGCATGAATGTCGTGTCCTCGTTAGATGCGAAAGTTTTAACATAGCACCTTTAAAGGGAGGTTCAGCGAAACTCCACTCAACTTTAGTCTTTGGTGGAATTTCATTGGCTATTTGTGGCTCTGCTGGAATTCATCCGGCAACAAGGAGACATTTATTGCTGAGAAATTTGCAATTATACGATACTTTCATTAAAACTAATTGCTGGGCTAGTGACACTGATGATGTTGAGTGCATTAGAAACTCTGCGATCACCAGTAATAGAGAGACTGCAGCTCAGTCTAGCCTGGAGATCATACAGGAGAAAAAAAAACAACGCAGGTCCTTCGTACCACCTCAATTTGTTCTCCGAAACTGTGCAATGGTCTTTTGCGACTAATGAAGCCTGTGCTCTTGATCTCTCTCGTAGCCTGAGTCGCTTTGGGATGTTAAACCTCGTAAACCAAACCTCCGTTTTCATTGAAAGTAAGCTTTCGATCTGTAGAATACAATAGTCAGTAGATGCAAGCGAAGCTCGCACTGTTTTCTATGTCGCTTTATTGACACGTTATAAAAAGTCGGCTGCGTGCAGCTAGTATAATCACGCTGCCACCAAGTTCCGATGTTCTTTTGCGGTTTAATACATAGAATGCGTCCGTACTCTCTTCCCAACAAATGTGTGTACTCAGAGAGTAGACGAGATCCAAAAGAGGACACTTAACACACGCTCTAGGCTGGCTGAAGGTGTCCAGCTTCCATAATGTGGCAAGGAACTTGTAAGATAGGGTATAGGTTAAGTGGTAAAGTTTTGTAATCTTTGATAGTTTTTTTTTTTTGCTTTCTTGAAAGCGTTAAAGCTTCCCGCAGCAGCACTCGGCAACTGAAGGGCACGACTGTTTTTACATGTCTGTCAAGGTCAGTCCTGGGCTGTTCGATGTAGCTCCATTCATTCTCCAGTTATTGGAGCTTGTGTGTGCTTGTCTCCATGACGTCTCAACCTGTCGCCCACGTCGACTCGCTTATACGTTAGTGCCAAATCATCTGTCCAGTCACCAAACATTGTGCATGCCTTATGTCATAGCATTGTTCATAGCATTGCAATGCTTCGCGGTATTTTGCCCTGTAGCATTTTTATCATGGATACATATCCGCGCTGAGTACATCTTCGAAATGTGACGAGAGATGCGCAGTCGTGTACTTGCTTCTTTCGAGCTTCCACAATGAACAAAATGTTCGGGATGTTTCTTAATCACCCATGTTTGATTTTAAGTACTTAATGACCATACTTGCACGAACAAATTGTGGCACTCACACCCAACATTGTGAACGGTACCACATGGAAGCTTATTTTCGTACAAGTCATGACACTATATGTGCCCTGCAATAGGGCGTTTACTTATAGTTAGTGAAATGCCTGTTCTGAGAATATGTGTAGTATATTTTATAATGCCTTAAAATGGGCTATTGTTATGCCTTGTTTTGTAAACTACTTTTGCTAGTAATACAGGCAGCTCTGCTGGTATAATTAGCAGTAGTTTTGTAGCCCAGAACAGACAAGCTCTTCACTGCCATTGAAAAGCGCGCTTATACCAAGTTACTAGTAGTTTATACAAGACTGAAAATCACTTGTTTTGTCAGTGTCAATACTCTGTTTGTAAAAGATGAGTATGCAGTACGTCTTGTTGTGTACACACACTTTATTCTTTGGTGCATGTTGTCACTATTCAACGAGACAGTCACAAAAATCTGTACATACTTCACATTCCTTTTGGAACGTACGTCTGTGCCATTGAAATGTTGGCAGCCCGTGTTTGTAACCTCTGCGTGACCTTTGCTCAAGAAAAAAAAAACAGCGAATGCACCACTGTCTTGCTTTTCTGTATTCCTTGCATACTACATGGCTATACTGTCTGTCTTGGTGGGGGGAACAATATGAATGCGTGCATACATCGAGTTACAAATGTGGGAAAAGGAGAACAGTGTACAACAGGATGAAAGAGACTTGCGATTCTCTGCGAGCACATTCCAGGGTACAAAGTTCGGATATATGTTCCAATTTCTCGCTGCTTTGTCAAGCCTTGCCTCTCTCGATATGGTAAAAAAAGCAATTACAACAGTAACAGCATGAAGATAAACTCTAAGTACTAATACTGCTGTGGCTTACAGGTGCTAATAGAGCCACGGTTTAAAAAAAGAAAATGAAAGACGACGCGATGTAGAAAAGGGAGGACGTCATTGCTATACGCCCTCGTGCTGGGATGGAGGAAAGAGCTGAACAGATGGACCATGGTAGATGAGTTCCCTCCTAACTTTGCCTTATCTATAGCAGACTGTCATCTGTATACACGGAAGAATTGTACTGGCGCGATTTTCTGGTGCCAACATATTGCACCGACAGGCATGCTTTCTCGCAACCTAGCTTGGTGGACCACACACTGCATCTTTGACTTTCCTCCAATATAACTTGAACATGTGCTATGCTTTGTAACCTAAACCGGGGTAGGCACGCAGCAGTGGCTATGTTTCATCTATCACTGGCTCACGTCTTTCAATGCCAGCCACTGTCACAGCCAAGGAAACCCCCGTCATGCATTTCGGATTAGGACTTTCACTATACAGTATATATATATATATCTACAGAAGAGGTTACAATCGCTCACCAATGTGTTGTCACTTTTTTGAACTGCTGTCACCTGACACTGTTCTAAGCGTTTCTGTTGTCGTTTGTGAATATCCAAAGCTTTCTTCTACCATTCTGTAGCTTTCCAAGCCTTGTATAACTGCTTTGATCTATTATTACTTTTATTATTACTCGATACCTTTTGCCAGCCTTGCCAAAATACTCTGCATGCATCTGAGCTCTGTTGTCTCATAGCATGCGCTTTCAGCCTCCTTCCTACCAATCAACACATAAAGCCATTCCTGATCACTCTTCCACTCTTCGTACCAACACAGCAAGCCATCTTTTATCGTTTAGTAACCTTTGAAGCCTTTCTATTACAAGCTGCTAACCTCTAGGGCTTTCTTTTATCACTCGATAACTTTTACAGCTTTAGGCTGTCTCCTGGCAACCTTTGGAATGTCTTCAGCATCCCCCAGCTCATTTCTCAGTCCAGATATCCAAGAGCCTTATGCTTATCGACATGTGCAGGAACCACCCCTTATCTTTCAGCAGCAGCAAGCACACTGGTTTGATAAGACACCATTCACCAGAGTCTCAAGCGGTGCCAGGTGCGAGAAGGCATGCCTAACGCAGTATATCATTCGAATCTCTGCACGAACTGTGCGAGCCTGTTGTGGACAGAGTGGAACTGCCTCAGTACCAAGGTGGTTCCCTTTCGAACTCCCATCATCTCGGGCGGTCGTCCCTCCTGAACTCGAGGGAGCCCTTGGAATTGAGGTAGTCTCCTGTGAAGAAAAGAGAAATGGGTGTTGCAAAGGATGGTAGTGTACTACACTGCAAACTGAGTATAAAATGGCGCAACTGCAATAGTTGCTTTGCACCGAAAAAGCATACTCCAAACGTGCAGTCACAAAACCGCACAAAAGCGAGAGGACCAAGAACTCCATTAGTGCCAGATCTCGGCAACCTTGCTTACGGCATAGCAGAAATATGCAGCATCACACTAAAACGATGAAACCTCGTTACGCCGAAGTTGGATTTGGAGATTTTATGTGTTCTTTGTATTCAATATTCACCTTAAATTTAGTCACTTAACCACACTGTAGTCATGTAACTGCCTCGCAAACACCAAACGCCGTCCGCTTGACGGCGAAGTTTTCCTTGGCTTCCCACAGACCCAATCGGTAGGGGAGGGGGAGGTGGTGAAGGGTGGTTGTTCCTGGCCCTAGGGCGCTGGGACTGGTAGGTCAACGCCGTTTGCGGCAGGGGTTAGCCTGCCACCAAATTTTTATCTGTTGTAGGCCGTCATTGCACCCGCCACTGCTTAGGTGGTGGACGACGGCTGTTGCGGCATGCGTCTTTCTTTACCTCTTCTTTTTCTTCTCTACTTTCTCTCTTCTGTTTGCACGAGGCAGCGGAGGTGGCTCAGCTACAGAGCCAGTAGCAGGCCCGTGCAGTTTCTTTTCCTTCTTCCTACAACCACAACAACAACACAGATCCAACAAGTGCAGCCGGTTCAACTTTCTGGGGCAAGTGATCGAAGCAAGTGTTAGACTGTGCTCTTTGGAGACTTGATTTGCTCATTTACTAGTGTCACAGCACGAATAGAAAAAAACTGTTTTGCTATAATCAAAACCACCTCAAACTTTGCATTTTCTGTTCCGCTAAGGAAACTGACCTCCCACCATTATAAGCACAGAAGAGAAAACTTCATTCTTAGATTGTTTCATCCAATCATTTAGCTACACTTGCTTTGCAAGAAATGCATTGAGCAAGTTATGTACAGAAGATGTAGCTCAGTAATCGCTCGGTTCATTCGCTCTACACTGCCGTGGTTAGAATTGCATAATGGCGATTTTGATTAGGCTTTCAAAGGCTTCTTAAAGCTGCGAGAGGAGCACATCGATGACCACGAGAAAGCAAAAGTTAAAACAAACAACAGCACACATTACGACGAGCAAGGCTAGCTGCGTGCTAACTTACCACTACTGTTGAACTTGGCAATAGAAAGCTTCCGCAAGCGTCCCGACAGTCCCTGTTCCTGCCTCAGTTTCTTCACCGTCAGCGGAACTTGGATGTCTGAAGGAAAAGAAAGGAAACAATAGCTCTTTGAATTGTATGCGGCTACTATGAACAGTCCTACAGAGCTAAAATACGAAATAGTCATATTTTTTCTCCTGTGTCAGTAAAAACAACACAGCGGTGAGAAAAAGATCTGCCTTTGCATTGAAGCTCCAGTACTGCTCCCAACAGGGCCCGAAACTAAAATATACGAAACAAACTAATAAAAGCATCAATACAAAACAAAATAATAAAAGCATCAATACGAAACAAATACAACCCCAGACAGCAGGTCCTAAGGTAACAAGAAAAAAAAAAATAAAATAGCTGTAATTGCAGGTACACAAGTTAAGGCTACAGTTGCATAAGGCAATGCACTCGTGTTTTGTTACAAACCATACATGGAAAAAAAAAAAAGAAATATGAGAAAGAGAATATGTTTAAAGAAATTTCTTCATTACTCCTCATCTATTTTATCCCATGCCCATTCATATACAGTAATACCTCGATAATTCGAACTCGGTTAATTCGAAATCCCTGATAATTCGAAGGTTTTCTGCGGTCCCGTATTTTCCAATGTAAATTTGGCCAGATAATTCGAACAGGCGGCCTGCGCCAGCCCGGTTAATTCGAAAATTTGGACTGCTATGCGGCAATGCCTGATCCATGTTTCGCCGCAAACCCGGCGAAACGACGGCCCTACGGAGCCGCGAGGCAAAGCCACATAGTAATGGTGATGATTTATAGGCGAAGTGGCCCAGCCGGAGCACTCTCTGCACAAAAATCGGTCCACAGTGCGCCTCGCGCACCGCCGAAACACGCGCCTGCAGAGAAGACATGCTTCACTGCAACACGGCGGGCATACCGGTTTTTATCACGTGACCTCGCCCCCACTCCATCCCTTGGTGTGCTTCGCCCACTCTTCCCCCGTGCCTCCGACGCTGCAAGTACGCCACCACCACCGCCGCGCCGGTCTCGCCTGCGCCATTTCTTTGTGTTGTGCGCTGTGGTTAGGGGTCGGCTACTGTGCCGTTTTTTTGGGCGGGACTGTGCAGAAGTGCTAGCTTTGTGACCGTAGCAGTGCAGAAATGCCAAAGTACAAGACTTTAACGCTGCAGCAGAAGTTCTGCTTGATCCAGGAAGCAGGCAAGAGCGCTTGTTCGAAGACCGAGTTGGCCAAAAGGCATGGCGTGCCCCTCTCGACGTTGTCCACAATATTGAGCAACAAGTCAAAAATACTAGAGGCTTACGGCAAGACCTATTCTTCGAAGCGGTCACGAGTGCGGGCTCCCACGTATCAAGATGTGGAAGCTGCTCTGCTTCGCTGGCTGCAGAAAGCAAACGCTGCCCACCTTCCCGTCAATGGAACGCTACTGCGGGAGAAGGCCAATGACCTAGCTCTACAACTTGGGCACGAGGAATTTAAGTGCAGCAATGGATGGTTTTGCCGTTTTAAAGAACGCAATAATTTAACCTTTCTCACCGTCTGTGGTGAGAGCGGCAGCACTAACGAGAGCGTTGTCGAGGATTGGAGAAACCACACATTGGCGCCGCTGCTTAGCGAGTACGGTGCAGACGACGTTTACAACCTTGACGAGGCTGCACTTTTTTATAAGATGCTGCCAACAAAAACATTCGCAGTGAAGAACACCGCCATCAAGGGTAGGAAACAGGCCAAGGACAGGATTACTGTGCTGTTCGGCGCAAACATGCGCGACCGCTGTTCGGCGCGACCGCATCAATGCGCTCTGCGCAGAGGATGAGTCCAACGCAGTCGGCTTCACCGAGTATATCAACATTGAGAGCGAAGAGCAGACTGGCTACTCTGACTTGGAGAGTGAGATCACTGCTGGTACGAACATGCGCAATGACAGCGACGATAGCGACGACGACACCGACGAGCCTCCCCGAGCACCTGCTCTTGGTGAAGTTATCGGATCGCTGAATGTTATCCGCAGTTTTGTTGAGTGCCGCGGTGGAAGTTCAGAGATGTTTCGTCTATTTGACCAACTCGAGAGCATGACCTTAGGAGCCGCAAACTACCGGACGCAGCAAACCAGCATCTCTGATTACTTTCAGTAGTAATTCAAAATATGCCGAATAAAAGTAACACGTTCCTGCAACGAATTTTTTTGCCTAAGTCTTATTTCTTGGTGTGTTCGGTTAATTCGAAAACCCGCTTAATTCGAAGATTTCTCGCGGTCGCGATGACTTCGAATTAACGAGGTTGTACGATTCGACCTACTTTACGCACAAGATTTTAAATATGCTCTGCATTAATAACTGTATCTTCACAATTTGTGCGGAAACAGCAAATTGGTGGACTTTCCTTTAGTTTCCCTAAAAAATTGACGAGACACTAGAGAATAAAAGAGAAAAACACTGTCAGGTCCTATACAAACTTGAATTCCATTAAGGGGGGACACTGGTCTTAGAGCTATTTTCATTATTTTAAAGCCAATCCTGATAAAATCATACCCTCTTGTTCAGATTTTTATGCTGATTTCAAAAATGTAACTTGTTTTTCTCTATGTCAGTTAATTCCCGAGATAATAATATTAATTATTCATTTAATTAGTACTTCCGCGCAAAAAAAAACGCCTCTATAAAACATCATTTTTAATGCATGGCGGTACAGTACAATGACCAAAGAGTGCAATGATCAAAGCAGTTTTTCCATTTTACCCTTATTAGCAATTTTGCTGCACTTTGAAAGTTGTCCTTCAAGACGTGCCTATCATGCTTCAATTAACTTGGCAAAATAAAAAATTTTTGAAGCTTGAATAAAGAATTCTGTTTCGATCATTGCATTCACTGCACCTTCAGCTTTATGTAGAAAAAGGAATTACATCTCTATCTGTCCTAGATGCAGAGATATCGACGAACTAAACCAGCCAAGTGTCCAAAATTTGAGTTTTGAGAAAATGGGAAAAAACAAACTAGGCACAATTTATTCAAAATTTCGAAAAGATATATGCATATTTACACTTGCAGACAGCTAATATGCACCAGGCATGTAATCTGACTGCTTAGGCTGACTAGAATGCCGCTTTTTCAGTGCCCGATGCATGTTTTCCGCAGAGGCACGCTTGCGTACTGATTCGGCTGTTCGGCGCCTGTCCTTCTCAGCCATCCTCCTGATATTCTGGACGCCAGGGTTCATATTTAGCTCACTCAGTATTTTTGAGCATGCTTGTAGGTTTCCTGCATTGAAGCGGACAACAGCCTCTGCAACAGCTGCTTGAACGGAGAACAGTGACGCATGGCGCTCCTTTGGTGCGAGTGACCATATTAGGGAGTGCAAGCTTTCATTACTGTTCTGGGTTTTTCCCTGCTGGCACCGCTCCAGCAGCTTTGGGTCTGCCAAACGCTCATAAATAGGCAAAAGTGCTTTGCACACATGTGGCGGCAAACTGTATCTGTGCTTGGGAGCAGGCTCTCCCTTGGCTGCAGCAGCATTCTGGCGGCACCACGAGTTTGCGCCTGTCGGGCAGAGGGTGTGATTTGACACGGTATCATTGGAGGTTACGTGATGATAGGTAGCCATCACTGCCTTATGCATTGCCCCAACATCTCCAGCATGGGACTTCAGGGCCCAGCTGTAATACGATGTCAACTTGGTGACAAGGTCGCCTGTCAGCTTTCCTTTGCCACTCAAGCTCTCTTTTGCATCACCTTTATGCTTGGCAATTGCATTGCGTAGGGCCGTTCCCATCCGCTTCTGCACATGGTTTGTGCAATCTTCTTTGCTGATTTCGATGTAGCCGTACACAGCTGATTCTTGCAATGCAAGAAATGTGCGGCTATCGCCGTCTGAGAGCATGGTCGTGTACCTAAGGCCATGTTTCTCCAGTGACCTTTCGAACAAAACAAGTCCTGCCTGAACTTCCATTTCACCGGACTTTTTGTCCGTGTTCTTTTGGCACAAGTGGCTTTCTTTCCACGCCTCATAGGACGGGTCACCTTCTTTGGGCCCACGCTCACACCCAGCACAAAAGTTACTGAAAACTACATAGTCAAGTACCAGTCCAGTAAAAAGTTCTACTACGGCGCCGACACCGATGTGGGATGAATGACCCCGGGTCATCCATGAACCATCGAAAGAGACAGAAATGTTCCCGGGGTTGTCAAGGTTCAACTCGTTATAGAGTTGCCGAACAGAACGGGCGCTGTCTTTCAACACTCCTTCGGCTGCGCGTGTTGCTGCGGGCGTCAGCTTACTCTTTACGTAGTCCTGCCACGTTTTCGTGTGCAGGCCACGATGAGATATGTTCATCGCCGCAAACACATCATTCAGCGCCGTTTGCCTATGTCCGGTACTTTGCATCGCGCGTGCAGCAAGGATATTCACGGCAAACGGATTTATCTTCTGGCTGCCTTGCACGCGCGGCGAACTCCATGCCGATGAAATGTCCCCGCAAATCACGCACGCGAGAGAGAGTTTAACGGCTAGACCATATTCACGATTTCCTTTTGAAATATGGACATCCCCGCCACACACTTTACATTTCACAGCAGACAACAGTTCGTTCAGCGACTCCAAACTCACAACAGTGAACGTCGTATCGTCCGCACGGCAACCGCCGGTCGCGTCAAGAAGACGGGCGTCAGAAGTGGCGATGAAATCCGCTTTCCTCTTCGTCGCTGCGGTTGAACCCAGCTCCTGCAGCATTCCTTCGGCTTTTCTTTTCTTTTCAATCAAGTCCGAAGGCTGCAGCATCGTCGTGTCGTGGCGGACGCGTCCGCTGGGCGTAGGCGCCGCCGAGCTCGCTAGGCCTATTTCGGCCGCGGGGACTTCTTGACTTGCCGCTGGCTCCTGCACATCCTCGGAGCTTTCGGGTGCCGCAGGACGGTTCCGAAAGTTGTCGCCGCGCGCACTCTTCTTTTTGCCGAATTTGTGGCGCGAGCGGAATTTACTGAGGGGCATCGTCTCGCCTCGGTCTCGACTCAGAACAAAATGGCGTCTCGGACGCTTTCAACGGCTGCTGGCCCGCCGCAAGCAGACGACGTGCGATAGAATCAGCCAATCGGATGGCTCAGTTGCAGTCACGTGCGCTCAGCAGCGAATCAGATGCCGCGTTTTCGTTTTTCTTTGTGGTTATTTTTCTCAGTGGCCATTGAGGGCAGACAAGCGCTAGCGGCGGGAAATTGAAACCCAGAAAGCGCTCTTTCAAACGAGCCTAACATGGCCGAGATCGGTCCGGCGGAACGGCAGTTGCGCGCAACGAAAAATGTGCCGTTTTATCGTCTGCTGCTGCGCAAATTCAGCCCGCGCGATGATTTCAATTCGTTATTATGCTGAAAATACTGACTTCTGGAAGAAGAAAATTGGTGAACTTGTAGATTAATAGCCACAGATTCCAAAAATGCCATTTTCAGAAAATCGGTTTTTTGGTCATTTTTTGGTCCCAAAGACCCGTGTCCCCCCTTAATGCCAAAGAGACAGCAGGAGATATTTTCAAAACTGTGTTGGAGCAAAGGAATCGGCCGATACGCACCCTTAGAGAAGCATAGAAGCATATCTATCAGTAACGTGTTTTACTGTTTGTAATGATGTGGAACACATTGCTATATATACCCATCATTGTGTGATTTTTGCCTGCAACCACTACATCAATCAAATTCCTTCCCTCCCCTCTTTCGGTTCCAACAAATGAGCTATGGCTATGATGTCAAAATTCTATGTAAGTAACACAAGGGTCGAAATGATCGCTATTTAATTTCCGCTTCTTTACTCGTAACTCTAGGTCACGAGGCAAGCTAGCGGTAGTGTCACAACGATTCAAAACCTTGAAGATGCCATCATATCACAGTTTTCCATCCCTAAAGTGACCAGTATGCAACTTTCACATCGTAGTTATTGCTTCGGCGTTGATAGTACTGAAACCGAAAATAATGAAAGGAAAAAAATCAATTATAAATTATTCAGGAGATGCTGGCGAATACCACTGGTTGATCAATGCACAGCAATGTCTTATGAATCAGTAACAAGAAAAAAAAAGCATGGTAGCGAGGTTTGATGTCTATATTCCTTTAAAACTGGACTCTTATCACTTGCAATGAAATTAGAAATATAACAATGCGCATTGCTGACTAGCTTGCTGAACAAATCTATCGATCTCCTTTCTTTTGTCGCATGGTTTGAATGTCAGGCTAGCTTAGCCAAATTGTGAAACACTAATTCCTCTCAAAGTCATCACAATTTACTGCTCTCATTCTTATAAAGTATGCACTTGACTTCCTGCCTTGGTAGCAAACACTTGTGTAACGACTGGTCTGCAGTTGACTTTGAGCAAAGGAATGCAACATCCACAGAACTACACAAGTTTAATTATTTCTTACTGAAATTACTATCTGACAAACACTAACTAGAAGTTTCACGGCGGCTTCAAGGAGCAGAGACGCCAAGATTTTGCATCAGGCTGTAGCTTTAAACAGCTTGCAATACGGCATTGTATACACAAGTTACGACGTGGAATTCACGCACGCCAGCTTAAGAATTTAAAACTGAAATTTTCTAGTGCAGTCTCAGTTCCAAATCACCGAACAACAGTTGTGACATAAAAGACAAATTGAGGCAACGCCAGGCATGGAAAAACCATAATATAATCACTGCATTTTCGCTTTTTGCTATTCCAGCTTCTGGGAAGGCTTGCATAATAGTAGATGCTAATTTAAATGAATGAACAGTGTCTTTATCATAGTTTTCTGCATGCGTCAAGTAACCAGAAACTCGTCTCTCACGTCACAGCTGCCCTTCGGCGGTCAAAACCAGAACCGAAACTTGATGAGGGATGAAATTCAATTCTAAACTATTTACTGCTTTTTCACGCAATTAACATGACTGGTAATGTTCTGCAATGTCCTACACATCATTCCAAAGACAGAGGCTACAACGAAAATTTGGTCTCTCTGCTGTTTCAACACGAAAGACATGAGGATTAAGTAGAGCTAAAAAATTCACATCTACAGACACATACATAACTTGAGTTACAGGTTCTGCACATCAGTGGAAACAGTCTGTCAACCAAAACCATTAAGCATACGAAACTTGGTGCAGGATAAAATTTACTACGTGGGGACTTGAAAATGAGTGAGCAGTAAGCAGTCAAAGAATATTACTACTGGAAAGTGGTATTAATGCTTCTTAGAGAGCAGCGCAGGATAGTTTTCCTCTTAAAAGTGTAATCCACAAGCAGCAGTCATTCAAAGATTACATTCCAAATAATATATACTCATCTACAGGGGATTCAGTTTCTGGGATGCTTGCTTTGTGTGACGTAAATTCAACACGCAGCACTTCCCGTGAAGAAGCATCACAGTGCACGGGTAGTCGAAAGCAACAGCTGCCAAACCACACAGTCACAATTAAGGTGAGCACTCTGAGGCAAGTGCAGGCGAACGCGATGGAATGGTGCAACTTCCATGCCTCCCAATTGCTTGTGCAGCCCAGCTGACTACAGGGCAAACCAAACCAACCAAACCACCGGTGTGAGCAGGCTGGGCAATAGTGAGCACATTCAAAATCACTGTTAGCGCAGATTTCCAGCAGTCCACACAACTCTGAAAACTGTGCTGCTACCACAGCTTATGCATTGCAACTTATGCTGAGTGCAATTGTAAGCGGTGAAAGCAGTGATGATCAGAAAAGAGAATGCGAGCTCACCATCATCAGCTCGGCTGGAATTGACCGCGTTCGAGTCGACCTCAGGCTCAATCCAGGAGGCTCGCTTCTTCAGTTCGTCTACGATCGTGGAAATTAGGGCGTCCATGAGCACGGCCTGCACAACGTAAGGTTGACAGTGACGAGTGGCCCATTCAAATTCAGAGTGAAAAGTTCCTGCAATCAATCTGAAGCAACTTGTAAAATCAGGGCGGTGACACGCCCACCACCATGAGCGCTAGGCCGCCATGTAAAGGAGATAGCAGCTGGCTCGGGGCATCTAAATTAAGTGGTTCACCCTCAGAAGGCAAAAATCACATGGCAACAGCCCGTTAACACTCACAAGAACTCTTCAATAAATCACCCTCAAAGGCAGCCTGCCATGGTGGCAAGGTGAATCAGACAAGAGAATCTGAACTCGGGTGCCGAACAGAGAGGTCACACCATGAGTGAGATGAAGTGTCCACAATTGTGCAAATACCGTATACACGCGTGTAATGGCCGCACTTTTTTTTCCGAGATTGGGGTGAAAATCAGGGGGTGCGGCGATTACATGAGAAAAAAGATAGCGAAAAAAATTATTTGCAGTGGTACCTGCCTTTATTATTGTCAAAAAACTCCTCCTCCTCCTCCTCCGCTAAACTCGTCAGGATTTCAGGCTCGTCCTGTGTCCAAAACATCACTCCTCGTCGTCGTCGTCCTCCTCCTCCGAACTCATCGGGACTTCAGGCTCGTCCTTGTCCCAGATGAGGTCATCTTCCATACCGTCCAGCCTGTTTGATATCCCTGTCACCTTGAAACATTTTTTCCACAGTCTAGAACGAAACTGTGGCCCACGCTTCGAGTATCCAGTGGCAAACGGCCACAAGCAATGCCCGTTTCAGTCGGCCGGTTGGAGTCTTCTGGTGGAGGACCGTTTCCATCCACTCACTGTACGCACGGCGAAATCCACACTTAAAAGGGCAGTTTACGGAGACGTCCAGCGGCTGAAGCATGCCAGTCATGCCTCCAGGTATGACGGCCAAATCCGTGTTAGATGCACGGAGCTGTTGCCGCACGCTCTCTGTCAGGCGCCCCCTGAAGCTGTCTAGGACGAGTAGAGAACGCGTCGCAAGATTCGCCTCTGGTCGCTTCTCCCAAACACACTTCAACCAGTCTGTCACCAGCTCATCCGTCATCCATCCTTTGTCCTGCACACGAACAAAGATGCCATCAGAGAATTTCTCCGCAGGTAGACGTTTCCGCTTAAAAACTACGTAAGGCGGTAGTTTTCGTCCATCCGCTGTGATGCAAAGCATGCCCATGCATCGCTGCCTTTCGCTCCCTGATGTAAGCACATGCACGTTCTTCTTCCCCTTCGCCTCGACTGTCACATTCTGGGGTGCGTCAAACCAAACCGGGGTTTGATCGGCGTTACCAATATGAGAGAGAAGGTGCTCATGTTCTCTGCGCTTGTTGATAAACTTGTGGAACTGCAGAAGCTTTTCACCATCCTCAGGCAGACTTTGACACATCGTCATGCGACGGCGAACGGACAGGTTTTTTCGCTTCATGAAGTGCGAAATCCACCCATTGCTGGCTTTAAACACGGTAGCCGCAATCCCTTTGCTGCGTGCAATGTCTAGCACTTTCATGCGCAACATCTCAGTCGAAACAGCAAAGCCGTTGCGCCGCGTCTCCGTCACGTACTCGAGAAGTGAGTCTTCAACTTCCGGAAACATGCTCTGCTTCCCTCGGAAAGCGCGCCTCTGAACATTTGTTTTCCGGAGGGCATCTTCTTGGGAGCACCATCGCCGTACACATTTTTTGTCAAAGCCGAAATTTCGTCCAGCCGCTCTTTTTCCTTCTTCTTTCGCGTAGTGAATCACTTTCAGCTTAAAGTAAGCGGTATAACTAACATATTTTCCCATCGAGGAAAAAGAAAATCTTCAGCTCACGAGCGCAGAACAAATCAGGGCAGCGATGCGTTCCGATTGCGAGATCGCACGTGATATGCTTCGGGCGATCGAGGAAATGGCTGTAAAACAGAGGAGCTAACAGACTTGGATTGGATTGGATTGGATTTGCTGGCCTCACCCTTTGTAACGGGCAGGCATCGCTGCGGATAGGAGCGCCCCCTTTGTAACGGAGGTGGTGGCCATTGCCCCCATGCTCGACTTTTTTTTTCCTCGAATATTTTGTTCTTAATTCTTATTGGCAATTCTACTTCTAACCTTACGCTTCATTTTGGCTTTCACTTGATCTTTGGGCCCCACCTGGCGGCAGTAACCACAAGACGTTCCATATTTCTTGCACCGCACAGTAGACGGCACTGCCCAACTTCCTGAAACTCATGGTGCGGCTTTTACTCGGGACATTTTTTAAAAGTTTTTTTTCCCAATTTTCTTTCTAAAGTTCGAGGTGCGGCCATTACACGCGTGTATACGGTAAATTTCTTGTAATCTGGAATTGCTAAGTGTGGTCAGGCTTTGTCATAGAATGCAACAAGTACGGAGCAAGAGATCTGCGTGACTCATTCCCACAGCTCATCTGATGGTGTGCCCTAGTTATTATGCGCTGAGTGCCAATGAGTTTTGTCATAGTGGCATGCAAAGTCCGATTGGCTTCCCCTGTCGATTGCGACGGAGAATGGCACACGAGAAAAACACAGCCAGTAGCTGACAAAAGCATGAGCAACAGTTTTGGCAGCAACGTCTGGAATCAAATAGCTTCCAACCAGCATGTGAAATGGGCTGCACAAGTCGCCAAGTATGTTTGGCCTAGTCGAGGTGGCAACAGCCTGAAAATGTCCACACATATTTGGTCGAATCGTGCAACTCGTCCTGGAAGCGTCTGCAATGGTGCCACACTGCAACGCTGAAGCCTGCACTAGTGACATGTACATAATACAGTCAAACTCGACTACAACGAATCTGTTTACATCGACTTACTTCATGTATCAAACAATTTATGAACACCGTAATATTGCAACGAGAATGTGTAGCGAAAAGTACGGATAAATCAAACAAACATAGCAGCCGCATGCGATATATCCAACTTCAAGCAGTGCAAAACTGCTTCGGAAGCTGGCTTTCCCGTGGCCACGTGGCCACCCCTTAGTGAAGTGGTTCGTCCACTCTCTTTCTCTCTCACATTCACTCACAGCCACGTGTATCCGCGTGCGATCGCCTCACCAATTAATTGCCTCACCTGGAAGACTGCAATTTATTGCACTGTGGAAACGCAGTTCTCATCTGCTCCATTAGAGATGGCTGCCATGAAGCAGCAGAACCTGCCAATATCCTCAGAAGAGTTGAACGCGGAGAAAAGAAGTCGGATGTCACTGCAGCATACAACATGCCTAGAAGCACACCGAGTATGATACTAAAAAATAAGCAAACAAGAGGTCTGCTGCTACCAGCGCTCGACGACTATGGAAGGCTGCATATGAAGACGTGGAGGCAGCAGTGTATACATGGTTTGTGGATGTTAGATCACAAAACATTCTCGTTTCTGGCCCAGTGAATAAACAGAAAGTGAAGGATTTCGCTTTCATGCTCAACAGACCCGACTTCAAAGGTGGCTCAGGTTGGCTGCAGCGTTTCAAAGAGTGTCACAGAATTATCAGCTGTGCCGTCACCGGTGAATGCTGCGCGGTGGACGTCGGCAGTGTACACAAGTGGATTGAAGAAAAGTGGAGCGAGATTACGACAAGGTACCATCCCCATGATATTTTTAATGCCGATGAGACTACTTTGTTCTGGCAAATGCTTCCAAACAAAATGCTGGCCTGTCATGATGACAAGGTGCATGGAGGGAAAGTCAATAAAACCTAAATATCAGTGTTATTCACCACCAATGTCGACGGGTCAACCAAGCTTCGACCGCTCGTGATCAGAAAGAGCAAGTCGCCATGATGTCTGAAGAATGTGTTTTCCATTCCAGTGGAATGTACAATGGAAAAGCTTGGATGACAAGTGAACTTTTTGGCAAGTGGCTCTAGTCCCGGGACGAAGGCCTGGCCTGCTTACTTGTTGATAATTGCTCTGCTCACCATTGCAACGTCAGCAGCACCGAGCTTCATTTCCTTCCGCCGAACACAACTACACTAACAGCATTTATTTGCATCTGGGCTCCAGTACCCAGTTTCAAAATACCTAAACTTCCGCACATTCTTGACAGGCCCCAGTGCACCGTACTGCATGCCCTGCATAAAATCAGACTCTATGACTGCATTAAAAAATGCTGCATAAATCTATTCAAGGCACATAACGGTGTTGTCAGAATATTCACTTCCTCGACATCTCAGAGACGGCATGCACTCACAGTGATATTTTCTTGCACAAATTAATATAATTTTCAGGAACTTAGCACTATGGTAGGCAAAAATTGCAGGGCCGCCAAAAACCACCAATAAAGAAGCCAACAGGACCTAAAAGGCACTAAAAATCGCCCCACTTCCCCAGCATTTTTGCCAGCTAAATGATGTAAGAACACTCTAAATACTCTAAACTTAGTGGAAAAAAATGCCAACATGGCAACACTGGTTCACTCCTCCTACCTGTCTAGAAAAAATCTGGAGCACAGAGGTGTCACTCTGTCCTGGCAGCTGGAATTGCAGGAACAGGCAGGGCAGGCAGTCGGGGTTGTCGGGCTGTGTGGGGCAGGCATAGTCCCACGACAGCTGCTTGTATGGTAGGCTTAGCAGAACCACCTGTGTGCCACGACAACAGCACCAGTCGGCACATGTTTGCACTTAGAACAGCCACCTCTCCAGAACGGAGGGCATGTGAAATGAAAGAGATCTGTTTCAAAACAGCGCAGCTGTTTGCAAGTACATAAGCAACATGCCAGCCTCCCTGTTCTCTTATGTCAATGACAGACGCATCTCGACTCCCTCTAGTGGTTATCACCGTGGCGACTCACCGGCTGACTTGGGTCCATGACGTGCACCCCCTCCCGGTTGATGGCCACCAGCACGGGGAGGTCGTAGTGGTTCATCAGCGCCGCTATGCCGGTCACGGGACGCTCCACCTGGCCGCTGAAGAACGCACTCCTGCATAGCGCACGTGAAAATGAGCGAGTGTGTTGAAAACGGAATGAACAAACATCCCGTCTCCCTCTCCAAAGGGGTCCCCAGAAACTTCCTATCCTCCTTATTTACCAGACCAACCTGCTCACTTGGATGCGGGACCCACAGGCAAAATTCAATCAGAGATGCAAATTGGTTCTATCACACCAGTGTAGTGAAATAGCCAAAAATCCCATCTTGTTAAGATCACTGAACAAGCACTAAAGGGCCTACTCAGAATAAAAGGCCAAGCACAGTGGTATTGCGAAACAGAGTAAAAGAAAAAAAAATTGCATAGCTGTCCAAGTATGGCGGTCCTTTGCAGGGGCAAACCAGATTTTGGTATGTGACTGAAGTTTGCTGCAAATTGGCAAGATTCACAATGAGCAATTGTAAACGCATGGTAGAGTTGGCAGCGGATGTTTACACAGAAGGTGTGCTATGTGTGTGCACGTGTGCATGCTCTGAAACAAACTGCCCAGTATTACCAGCAGACAGAGCATGCACATCCCTTAGCACGTTCAGATATTTTCCCAGAAATCGGCTTGGTGTCACTACAGTGCAGTCCACTTATCACCATATTTAGAAAACCGGAAAATCCAATCGTTATTACCCGATTATTGTTATATCAAGACCAGCGAAAAAAAAGGGCAAACAAACAAAAAATAACCCCACACCCACATATTTTCCCATTTGCCAGCGATGAGTAAATCAGGTTGAAAACGCTAATCATCGTGAAGAGCACTAAACACTTTACTACAGTATACATCAATAGCCATAAATTAACTTAAGCATGCTCAGAAAGTCGGAATTCACAGTTGAGCAACAGCTGAAGCTTAACAATCGCTGTGAGCATCGCTTAAAGTAGCGCATACACTGGTGGCAGTACTTTTTGCATGCGCGAAACCAATTAGCGACTGGATGCAGAACATCCTCAGCCTTGATGATCCTTAAAATCGCAGAGTGAAAATGCCCATATTTTTTCGCAAGGCTTCCAATCTTGAAACTCTGCCAGAAATCCCAATGAATCTGTTGTTTCATTTTGAGAGCTATCACTCTGTAAATGCGGTTGGCGGCATCTTCTCTAGACGCACAATCAGCGATGGCGCAACTGCGATGATGATACTAGTGGTCATTTCCTAACCGCACACAATTGTGCTCGCGGATTTTCCCATGACAGTCCGTTTTCACATCAATCGCTCCTTGGCAGTTTATTTTTTATGAAACACTCAGACAAATTTTCATAGTAACCATCTACTGGGCGGCAATGAAGCTATCAATGTACCCGATGTACCACCGATAATCGATCATTATATCTGGTTTATGTTTGCATTGGGCCAATGGGAAAAGTAATAAATCTCAAGAATATGATCGTTATAAGCAATATACCGTAAAAACCGGAATATAGGTCGAAATGAGCGGAAGCCGACGGCAATTCACCGTCGCCTTCAAGAAAAAGGTGATTGAGTATGCGGAGCTTCACGGTAACCTGGAGGCACAGCGTGAATTTGGAGTATCCGAAAAGAGCATTCGGTACTGGCAGAGTCAGAAGCTGCGTATTGGTACTTGCAGCAACCAGAAGAAAACATCATTTTGTGGGCGGACTGCACCGTATCCAAAACTAGAAGCCAAGGTTGCGGATTTCGTCCGGGAGCCGCGTGCAAGGTCGCTGCCTGTGACTGCCAAATGCATCCGCGTGAAAGCGGTAGAGATTGCACGTGCCTTGGGACTCACAAGGACGCAGTTCAAGGGCTTGTCATTCTGGGTGCGGCGCTTCATGAAGAGGAAGGGCTTTGCACTACGGCGCCATACTTTTGTGTGCCAGAAACTGCCCGAAGATTTTGAACACAAACTCATCGAGTTTCAGCGCTATGTGATTGCGCTCCGGCACCAATGTGAGTACATGATGGGACAGGTGAAAGCGCCGACGAAACACCCGTGTGGTTCGATATGCCCTCAAGCTGAACTGTTTCCGAGAAAGGGGCGAAGCAGATCAAGCTTCCAGTTATGGGAAATGAGCACTCGCGATTCACTGTGATGCTCGCGTGCACAGCCGATGGGAAGAAGCTGCCCCCTTTCATTATTTTTAAGGGAATAAAATTGCCGAAGGAGGAGTTCCCACGCGATGTCATCGTCCGGGCCAATGAAAAGGGCTTTATGAACGAAGCGTTAATGCTGGAGTGGATCCGGCTCGTCTGGAAGCGGCGACCTGGTGCTCTCTTTGAGCGAGCGAACATGCTTGTTCTTGACTCATTTCGAGGCCACCTCACAGCCGACGTAAAATGGGCCCTGTGCGATGGCAAGACTGATCTCGTGGTCATACCTGGTGGGCTGACGTCTGTGCTGCAGCCATTAGACGTGCTAAACAAGCCTTTTAAATATAGAGTGCACAAGCTCTATAATGAATGGATGGTAGGCGACAACCTGACCACCCCCACCGGCCGCCTGCGACATCCACCGCTTGCGACTGTCTGTGGTTGGGTGTCGTCGGCGTGGAAATCTCTGCCCGAAGAGATGGTGCTAAAGGCATTTAGAAAATGCAGCATCAGCCACGCGCTGGACGGCACAGATGATGATGCTCTGTGGGACGTGAGACGTGACAAGCACTCGTCATCTGATTCGAGTTTGGACGACTCTGATGACTCTGAGTAGACCAACGCTCGTGCACTTCGTGTCTTTTCTGTGTACCGTACACCTGACCAATTTTTCAACAGTATCGCGCGACCACCGACCCGCCTGCTTGTCAGCGCCTTATTAACGGTGCTGAGTGGCGAAACAAACGAGGTATGCGCATGTGTACACTTGCGCTTACTCTCGCTTCTTTCGCTGCTCTGTACCATGATGATAAGGTGCTGACAAGCGCACTGGTCAATGGTCGCGCGATACTGTTGAAAAAATGTCCGGGTGTACATACGAGCAGCATTTAAGTGAAAATAAATACTGTCACCACTGTGCAACCGGTTGAGTCGCATTTGTTTCAAGGTAAGGGTGTCTTTCGGTACTTTTGCCACTGAAAAAGATATTCTTCATTTTTAGAATTGGTCAGTTAGGGGGTCGACCTATGTTCCGGTCTGATCAATATTCCGGTCCGACCTATAGTCCGGTTTTTACGGTATCATTATACCTGGTGCTACAAGTGGACTGCACTGTATACCGGTTTTTTCTTCTCCCTGCATCCTGCAAACTTTTTGCTGCAAATTGTGCTTTCCAGAGCTTATTATGGAGGTGAGAACTTCTGACCTTAATAAATCGAGACATGCATGTGTAAACCTTTGCTGGCACTTGGTACGCAATCACATACTTTGGAAATTCGCTCACTCTACTAAGCGCGCACCACAGCTAGCACTACCCTCTTCTTTCCGGGCTAATTTGGCATCCGTGACTTGCCAGTAGGACATTCTATTATGCATGCAAGCAAAAGCAGCAAAAACATATTTTCAAAAATAGCAAGGTTGGTATCACACTTTGTACCATTTTTTACACTTGTACCAACATATTTTCTTTTTTTTCTCTCGACTTCTTGCATCATGCGCATCCTTGGAAGATAGAATAATGTTTCCATGATCCCTATAATGCAAATTGCATGGATGTTTGTGTGTTAACATTGCAGTTTCCAACTACTATTTCTAACAGTTTGTGATAAATTTTGTACACAATTGTAAAAACTTTGCGCTTTCGTTGAAACACCAACTGACATCGCTGATGCTTGGACATGCTAGTATTTAGGTTACAAAATACTTTTCTTCAATATAAATGAAATGTAGCGCCTGAAATGCTGAACGTCATTAAGGTTTATTGCATATCTGACATTTGGCAGCATGTTCAAATGTTGCATGGCTGTTGCAACACCTCTCTGTTGTCCCACGAAAAAGGCATTGGCAGTGAGCAACTCCATAGGGAGCGCTTGAACAATGCCGTTTCAAACGTAAACTCCTGTATAACAAGTGGTGAAGCGTTCCTGTTCAAAACAGCTCCTAAAAACATGCGGAAAGAAAATGAATCCACGTTTCAAGCATGCTCCTCCGAATTCCTAAATTTTTGTCACCAGTTTAAAACGTTCTCACGTGCCCATTTTCAAAGCCACGTGGCATTCATTTGCCGAACCAAAGGTCGCAGAACCGAATCTTGGCCACGGCAGCAACCACACTTTGATTCAGGTGAAATGGAAAAGATACCCATTTATGTGCTTTGTGTGCTTTGTCAGCCATTGTTAAAGAACTGCAGGTGGAAAAAAAATTGATTATGAGCCCTCCACTGAGGCTCTTCTTTCACTCATCCCACTTCACCCATTCCATCTTGTCATGGCTGACATGCCAACTGAGAGTAAGACAGTTACATGGTTTGGTTTCATTCACGGAGTTCAACATCCCAAAGCAAATTAGGCTACAAGAGACGCCATAGTGGAGGGCTCCGGAAATTTCGACCACCTGGGGTTCTTTAACGTGCACTGACATAGCACAGCACACGGGCGCCCACCTTGATTTTTGCCTCAGTTAAAGAACGGCCGCCGTGGTCAGGATTTAATCCCGCATCCTTGGGCACTGAAGTTGAGTGCCCTATCCACTGCTCCACCGCGGTGGGGCCACAAACAGTCACATACTGTACATTTCCTCTTCTCTACCTCGGCAACCCGCATGTGTGAGCATGTTCCCTCAAAATGTGCTCACCCATAGAAGGGGAAGACCCAGCAGAACTCGAGGTACTTCCGCATGAGCCGGCTGTCCTTGACGTTGCTCGCGATCGCCTGGTAGTGCTCCGAGAGGCGGCGCTCTGGGCCGTTTTTGGCGCCCAACCCGAGCAGGAACCAGTGGGAGCGGCAGGCGTGCTCGGGCAGAAAGTCCCGGATACGTGATCTGTTTACAGAGAGAGGAGCAGCAATGGATGCCGAGAAAATAGTTCATTCAGACAGCTTCATAGGCAGAGCCACCCTGGATGTTTGTTCCACATGTGAGCATAAAGCAAAACAGGAGCGGGACCCAATAAATACAGAACGGCCAACGTGTACCTCACAGGCCTGAGGTATTTCATCGTCCTTGCATTTTATAAAGCGACGTGAACTACCAACCATGCAAGGTAGATATTAAGTTTTAAATAAGCACTCCGTCGTCTTTTAAAGCAATTCTAAAATGCCTTTGTGAACCAACGGCTGAGCCACTGACGAAGGCAAGCCAGTGGGGACTGCAAACGTTTTGAAATTCGAAGGATTTTCCACAGGCTTCTCCTATGCCAGACTTTTTCACGGTAACACTGTTTGCTTAACTAGCAGCTCACGGTGGATGTTCAGCTGCAAGTCAGTCAGTGTTAATGACACGTTTTCTCTCCTCTTCATAATTGGCAAGAAGTCCATACATGAAATACGTAATGGTAAACTTGGAAGAACAGCGACGCATTCTTGCCTGAAAAACTCTGGTGTGTGCTTGACCGGATCGTAAGGGCCGAGCTCAAGGCGGGCCTGGATGGCTCCGAGGACCATGCAGTCTTCCGTCTCGCAGGGGTATCGCCCATCGAGGACGTTGCCCTTGGCCTCCGCAAAGAGCATCTTCAGCAGCTTGAGGTCAGTGATCTGCAGGTCGCACGAGGTAGGGATATGGGACGCTCACTCCTTAAATTTTAAGGCCTTCAGCAGCTTCAAACAACATAACCAATACCAGGTACATTTTCATTGAAGGTCGCTATTTAGCTGTTCAGTTCACACACTCTTTTTATTTTATGATTAATACCAGCAAGGTCCTTTATTTCATTATTTATGGCAATACTGAACTGTCCACGTATGCTTTTAACAAAGCAAGTAAATTAGCTGTTAATTCTCATCATCCACGTCAGCTAATTTTCATGGCTGTCATATCTGCTCCATATCACAGGCCTTGCCTGTGCAAACGAATTGCACAGACACATAACACGAAATACTTCAAAAGGTAAGGTCTAAAATGTGTTCAATTCCAACTAGACAGGGCACGAATTCTTTTTAAGGAAAAGTCATTACATGCTAGAGTAGACAGTGAAATCGAGGCACAGACCATTACCAAGATAAAAACATGAAAATTTATACCGCATTTCACATTTTCCATCTATTGTGAAATGGGCATTTGATGCTTTCCATGATATAAAATTATACGCTCAGTGCCTTACCTCCTTCTCCTTGGATTTCTCGAGAAAGACATTTCTCTGCAGAGTCAGCACTGGTTCGTCTGTGGGAGAGAGAGAGAGAGTCAAGACAAGGACAAGGAATACTGCATTGTGCTGCCGCGGTAAAAACAAGAAAACAATACATGTAGATCCACCCAAAGTGTGCTCTTATAACTGAAGACACTCTAAAATGGCCACAAATGGCAATTACACTGACAAATTTATTCGTCATCATCATCATCAGCCTGACTATACCCACTGCAGGGTGAAGGCCTCTTCCAAATGACTAATTATAGGAGGTTGCGGCCAATTACTGCACCAGGGTGGCCAACTCCTGTTCTGGTGAGGAAGTGCATTGCCAGAGGTGTTCACCGGCATCAGGTCCCACCTTAGACTTGTTTACAAAGTTATTATCGAGTTTCATAAAACTCAAATCCTTGCTAGCACCATTTCGATCATGAGAAGCTTCTAATGACCACGCTTGCCGCAAAAAAAGAAAAAAAGTCACTTCAGCTGATTACTACATAAAAAAAATGAAGCCATGGATGAAGTCTTTTTATGCTGTTTCTTTAACATGCTGAATGAACATCAGCCTTCGCTTCTGTGAAAGCAAGCTGAAGAGAAACAGAAAAGCAGCAGAGCGTCTGACCTTCTTAAGCAATACCCATACTCCATTACTGCATCCACAGTGTCAGCCATTGCCATACGTATGTACAACATCTAATAACCTCAACGCTTACTTTTACCACCACCAACAGCACGACAGAGAAGCCTTATTTGCTTCACTCTGTCACCGAATTTCTTCAGATAGGCTGTGCACAGCTAATGTCCCGCTGAAGGCACTGAAATTTTTCTTCTTCCCAGGAATAGTCACATAATACAATTCAACATACAACTTCAATTCTTGTGTTGATTACACTTTGTTTGTTATGAATCTTTAACTTATATGTAATTTGTTTTTACAGACATATACTTGTTCTATGCTAATCTACGTTTTTTCCGCGGATGCCCCTCCTGCTTCGACCATGTATAAGGATGGTCTGCAGTATTTTCAAATAAATAATAACCAGGAGTGTATCCATATTCAATAATTTTGAACAGCTAAACAAATATTCTTGTTTTTAATTTGTTAAATTAATCAAATAGTAACGCTACTGCATGACTGAAGTTTATCAAAAGAATCAAACATGGTCTCTAATTTTCAGAAATTTTTCGAATAATTGACCTGGAGTTCAAACAAAGCTAGCCGCAGTCCTCTTTGACGACTGTTCCAATAATAGGGCAGATACCAAAGCAGCAAGATGGAGGGTTCAGCACTATGACATGGTCCAATCGTATGACAGCTTTCATACCACTCACACACGGTCTCGGAGCTTAGAAGTCGCAAATAGGCTAAGGCAACTCCAACAAATTTTGCCTTTAATATCCAATCCTGAAGGCCATGGCTCATACTTGGCACCTATCTATCGCTTGTAATAAGCTGTGGTACTAGTTTTTTACTCCTTTACTCCCTTCCACCATCAGTAGCAAAAAGCAATTTTTTCTGTGTGCATAATTTGAAAGTCATGGAGTTAACGTATTGAATCCATGTTATGTTCCCCGAGCAGAGACCAGCGCTAAGACTTTTAACAACTTGTAGCTAAAACATAATAGGCTGTAACGCAGCACAATTCTGTCATTATTACTTCACTGTTCCACACAACTAACCTGTTTGCGTGGTTATTCGTGCAAATAGGGAATGTACCTGATAGTATAGCATCCCGTTTATATTCAATTGGCTCTGTTCTGAAAGATACTATTCCCAAGCACCTAGGACCAATTATTCTGTTTAATGATAAAATAAATGTAAAAATAAAGGGTCAAATGCAATTGCAACTCGCCAGAGTCCAACTGCTGCTTAGTTGCAAAGGTGTACTTCTTGAGGTACTCGGACCATCGCTCCCGGATCAGGTACGGTCTATGGTCTGGCTTGAGCTGCAGCTCTGAAAACGGAAGCAGAATACGGAAGAAACAATCAGCACACAAGGCAATCAAAGGGCCACATTCCAGCACAAAGATTTTACCTAGCTGGTGATTCAGAGATACCACAGAGGAAACATTCCTTCTATAGAATTTTCCAGAAATGGGCAGTAAAGAAAAGAGTTTAGACACAAAATGTTCACAAGGAAACTGCAGCAGCTATAGTTTCGATCTGCACTTTTTTCCCGTCATTAGTGCACTTTCTGCGTGGAAAAAGTCTGGCCTGCGTTATACCGAAGTTCACTCCTAGTCAAACAATATACAGGGTTTTGAATATTTGGGGGCTGGGGTTTAAAACATTCCTATGCAAAATCTACTACACCATTCGAGCTGAAATAACGTTCACAAAGTAGCAAAATATCGTCTACGTTATCTGATAAGTGATTCAACATCGGTACCTGCCTAGATTTTCCGAAATCGAGAAAA
>JAJIZL010021204.1:223088-242043 GCA_023969395.1 Amblyomma maculatum | reverse complement strand
CTCACTGCTCGACAGATGACGCATCATGTTAAAATAGCTTTTCGACTCTCTTCTGCGAAAATTGTGCACGCTGCCGAGAGCAGTTTTTTCTCGATTTCGGAAAATCTAGGCAAGTACCGATGTTGAATCACTTATCAGATAACGTAGACGATATTTTGCTACTTTGTGAACGTTATTTCAGCTCGAATGGTGTGGTAGATTTTGCATAAGAATGTTTTAAATCCCAGCCCCCAAATATTCAAGACCCTGTACTCAGATTTCCCGTCTACCATTTGTTCTATTTCCTCAAAAACCCACCATAACGGGACTACATAAAGCTCTCAGACATTCCATGAAAATAAAAGTTTGTTGTTCTGGACCGCCTCGACCCTCACACTTCAACAGAGAATAAGATCCTCAGTCTGTAGCCACAGCAGTCGACTGTCCTTTAAGTCTACAGGGCATCATTTTGTTTACTCAGAAATACTGCCTTGAGAGACTAATTCTGACTGTGTTCCTCGCCTCATCTCTCTTCCCCTCTTTAATCCCCTCATCCCTCTTCCCCAATGCAGGGTAGCCAACCCAAACACCTTTTATGGTTAACGTCCCTGCCTTCCCTTCTCCACCTCTTCTATTTCTCTCTCTCTCATTATAGTGCTTTAACATGACAGATATTTTGTTTTGTTTTATCTCTCTTCAAAGGGTGATTGAAGTGAGATTCAACCAGAAAAGTGCTTTTGTGACTAGCGCTCACCAAGCAACGGTGAGGTCATCCAGAGGGCGAACACGTCCTTGACCTGCGCCGGGAGGTTTATCTCGGTGTCCTCTTCTGCGATGATGTCGATGATCTCCTGGGCGCTTGCCAGCTGCACGTTGTCCACCTCGACGCAGAGGCACACCTTGTTCATCAGGTACACACACATCTCTTGCTCTGTTGGTGGCCGCACACGACAGGGTTCAAAGGTCGTGCGGTAAACCGAGAAGAGGACGGGAAATGGCGAAAGAAGACAGCACACGGACGGCGTTAGCTGATTCCCGCTCGTTTGCAGACAGTTGTCACGGGAGCAACACAATTGCAGGCATCTCATCACTGAAAGCGCTCTTTCCTTACTTCCCGTTTTTTATTAAGAGAATTCGTCACCTTTCCTCAAGCAACGAACTAGTCCATTCATCATGGGATAGTTCTCAACTAGATCAAAGAAGCAATGCTTCGATTATCACCATGCTCCCCAATAAGAACAAATAAGGTGCTGAAACTGAAAAATGTAGAGCAAACATGCATGAACATGCCACTCTTAACCACTTCAACAATAAACCACTTTTTCTTTATTCGGTTAATTTGCCTTCACACTTAGTCATTTGTTTGCTTTGACTGTACCAATAGCACTCCATAAATAAACGTTCATCATTCAGTGTATATGGAGAAAATCATTGCAATACGGAGTTCTTCACCCCTGCAAGCGCGAAAAATGCAAGAAAAGAAAAACATTACTTTATTTCAGGCCATATATGATCACATACCTTGTCAGGTGTGTGACATTATTTAAATGCACAAACTATCCGTGCATCTTTTTGTTTTTGCCAGTTAAATGCACACTATCTTTATTAGTCACCAGGTGAAGCTGGGTAGGGAATGATATTCGCACAAAAGGTCACTTCTCTAACGGTGCTGAACACAGGGACAGTTCAGCATCGTATTCCGCTCTTTAATTAACATAGGCAGATAATGCAGGCATTGCAATAGCTTACACGCTAGGTGGGGAGTGCAAAAGCTACTGCTTTCAGACATATGAATATGAAGGTATTGCAGCAGACCAGAAGCCGCTGTGTACTCATTGTTATGCACATAACTGACTCACGTGATCCAGTTATCATTAAACCAACAGCAGGCTCAGTGACACTATGCGGAGCAAAGAGAATCACCAAGAGGTTTATAATTCTTGCCTGCATGTAATTATATCAGTAGGTGTAAACAATCACTACTGCTGAATGCCGGATATACAGATACCAGGCAAAATTCATATGTCAGTGCGAAATAAATCTTAGTGATATCTTCTCAAGAAGAAATAAAAATTGCAGACACCATGTGCATGTCTTTCATGATTTTTATTGGCAACACTGATGAAAAAAAAAAAGAGCTTTACAGTCATTCGTGTCATGCAACGCATACATTGTGTCGCGTGCAGCGTCAAATAAGTCACATGCTTTTACGAGCACTAGGCCAGTCACAAAGCGTAAAGCCATAAAATAAAGATAAAAATAACAGTACTCTAAAAGAATAACGCAGGTGCAAAAACTATTTACGCAAAACAAAAAGGTGATGAAACATGCAAAATGATCAACAATCATTCCAGTGATCAAAACAAGAGAACAATGCATGAAAAACTTTGGATAAAAACATATTCAATGATACAATCTTGAAACATCACAACACTCGTGCCAAGCCAACAATCAGGTGATAAGCAAAGACAATCGTTAGTGATGGATAAGTGCTTGCATCGTACAGGGGAACATGCATCAGTGAAGTAAGGATGCAAGCAGAACAAGCAATACAAATAACAACAGAAAATGTAGCCACTCATGACTAACTCTAAATGCCATATATAATTAATTAGTGACATGCTCCTTTGGCCAACTTAGCCAATGCAATTAGCCTTCTTAATACTAAATAATAACAAATATATTCAACTGTCCTCACAGATTATCTTAATTGTCCATCATTAGCCTAACTAATCACTTTAACCAACTATATTCAGTCACCTTGCCATGGTTTTTTGCAATAATTATGACGAATTATTGAAATATACACGCTCACTGACCTTGACAAGATTAAAGTGATTCTGCAAGTTACGAACAGCGACACAGTAGAGGGCTTCAGATTAATTTTTACTGCCTAGGTTTCTTTAATGTGCCCTGGTACCTTCGTACATGAGTACTGTTGTATATTCAGGGCACGAAGTTGTAGCTAGTAGCTGAACACTATTATCACTGAGACAACATAAAAAGCCAGTGATAACAATTGCTGTCTTATCAATCTCTGTCCATTGCTAAACAAACAGTCTGAATTCAATCAGATTACTTAACTGCTTGCCAAGCCAAATAATAGATAAATAATCCAATTGTTTTATCAGTGACATAAGAACACCCTTTTCGAAATAATTAGTGACTATAATCATTTACCATTTGAAACAATCACAAACAGTTTTTGTAACCAAACCAAGCATCATTCCTTAACTGGTGCTAATTACTGGATAATTACTGGAAGTTCTCGATATCTTTACAAATTTAGTAATCAACATATTGCCTACCCACTCAAATATGTGGCTTAACAATAGTGGAAATCTGAAATCACCTGTAGAAATTGACTCTTATAATGTCCAATGCAAAAATGGTATCAGTTCTTATGTCACTAAATTTACAGATAAATGTGCAAATGAAAAGCAAGACAAAGAAAAACACTTTCAACACAGCCAATATGTCAAACTGTCCTAATGCACTCCTTATGCATGTTAACAGCAAACAATGCAGGATCAAGATGGGGGAGGCCCAGGAATTATTTATTTACAGCAAACAAAGTCGCTCCCATAACAAAAGGAAAACCTGCCGCATGTGGATGCAAAGGCAACAATAATGGATTGCATGCATGCCCGACACAAACAAAACGAAGTGATATGCATGCGGCAGTGTAGGTGCACAAGCTCCAGATGCCAGCCGTCCTCTCAAAAATAATTATTGCTACACAACAATAACAACAAAATAACATAAATGGCAGTGCAGTCATAAAGCAGTAGCACATGCAAAACCATGCTTTGTTGAAAGTTCGTGACAGCTCGAATCAAAAAGTCTACAACCGTCCACAGTAGTAGTCGGAACGGAAGCACTGCCTAGCAGTGCCATTGTTACTGGCACTGGTCACCGGTGTGTGTCACAAAAGCAGACTTGTCCCTTTCACTTTTGTGCTTCTGCTAATGCAACTGACAATGCCACTGCCCGACAGTGCTCTTACTCCAGTTATGGTGGCTGACAAAAACTGTACGCTGTCGGAAAAACTTATCCCTTACAAATCATGACTACGACTTTACTAGGTGTATCTCATAAAATAATTTCCAATTGAGATTCACCTTGCAACCACTGGGAGTCGGACGGTTACAATCAAAATGAGAGTACTATGCAAATGCAGCAAGTTGCCTTGCATTAATGGCACTGTGGCGCTTCTGATATGTGCTCAAGATATGCACAATAATTATGCATTCTGGTATTAATGCAGATCTTGGTTGACAAGCTCATATTATTCTACTATCAATGTCAGTGAAGTTTATGCCAGGAATGCTTTCTGTTCATACACTAAATCCAGCTACAGTTACTACAGCCAATATTTCCTCAGTGAACTCTGAAAGGTGTCAAGAAATGTGCAGAAATAAAACGGTTTTAAAGGCAAAGAAAGGTTTCGGAAAAGTTAGTCTGATCAACAAAACAAAGTACTTATGCAATCGGAACTTTAGGACCATCCGCATAAAACAGCAAGACAGGTTCATTACCTACACAAGTACATCCACATTTTAGCTTGTAAACTAGCCAAATTCAATGTGCTGCTTATGGCCCACTATCACTCTAGCTCTGGCTTGATTACATATTGAGGGTTCTGACTTTGGCTATTATATTCTCTCACACAATGATAAACAGTGCAGCATTCCACACATTTCCTCAACACATAATGCTTGACACCTAACGTCACAAGTGAGAAGAGTTAAACTACTGATGAGCATCACACAATGAGCACACTGTGTGTCCACATTGCATACAAGTGCGAACGTTTGCCACCCTCTTGATACAGCTCCATTTCAGGGACTCCACAAAAGCAGCTGACAAAAGTAGTTAACGCAGAGGCAGAATATAGAGAGCAGCCAACAAATGAGCTAACCAAAAAACCAGGAGCCTGAAATACTGAAGCGTCAATCTATGTTTGGCAACATTTTCTTTTTTTTCAATATCTGAAGCAACCAGTATTTCCCAGTCAATACAGCAGAAGTTGTAACACACAAGTTTTTTTTTCCAATACATGCGCCATTATATTCCACCTCACAAGCAGTTTGCAACACCGCAGGACTTACAGTGATCAGAGCCGCCAAGCATCACGACACGCTCTTCATAAACGTGTTCATCTGAACTCGTCACCTCGTAACTCCGGGCTTCATCACTGGTAAAACAAGAGAGCACGAGTGCGTAGCTGCTGCAAGCAAGAGACTCAGCAGGCTCAGTGGACGCCACATTTGCCAATGGCGGCTACACACCACTTTCAAGCAAGCCTCTACAGTGCTATGCTCGAGCAGTCTTTCTCTGCTAATTCAATGAATGCCTAAAACACCTGTTCTTCTTAGCCAAAAAGGCAAAAGTACCTCTCCAATTACTGTCGTTATTGCTTGATAAATAAATAGAATTGGTATTGAAATACTGGAGGGACTATGTTCCTACAGGCGTGAGCGGATGAGAAAGCTGTACGTTTCACAGTGCTGCAAACAACTCGTGAAATAAGTAGAAATGCTAGAAGAAAACCTTTGAATTAAGCCACCCATCAGTATCCTCCTCGAGTAATCACTGCAAAAAAAAACAAAAATACTGGCCTCCCGATCTAAGCCAAATGAGACCGGGCCATCAAAAGCAAGTCTGCTCTGTCACGTGACTGAGAAGGCATTTACTTGGAGGCGGCGCTGGCGGCGGCGTCACGGGCCGTTGCTGGGGCGCTACCGCCGGCACTGGGGCCAGTGGGCTCGGGACCAGGTTCGGGGTGGACGCCGGAGCCGGCGGAGGCACCAAGTGCTCCCTGGCCGCCGGTGTGGGCAGGATCCTCCAGCCGGGACCACCATTATCATGCCCGTGTGCCACCGCCGTGAGCGGCGGCAGCTGGTAGCACTGCTGCTGCTGCTGCTGCTGGCGCATGTGGTTGTGGTGGTGGTGTGCGTGGTGCGAAGGCGGCGGCTGTTGCTGGTGTAAGTGCTGGTGGTGGCCGGCCACACCAGTGGTGGCAGCAGCCGGGTGGTATTGGTTATGGTGGTGGTGGTGTGTTGGGGTGGGCAGCTGGCGCCGCGTGGTGGTGAGCGCCGGCACGGACACCGCGTACGGCGACGGGGCACTGTGGTGGTGGTGGTTATGGCTGTTGTGGTGGTGGCGGTGGTCCAGTGTGGCGTAGTCTCCCCGCTTGTCGCCACCGCCCGCCGCCACCGGTCCTCCACGCAGGGTGCAAGCTGTGGGTGCACAGCGCGCGCGCGCGAAACGTCGCGCGTTGGCCGCACTCTGTTCGTGATCAATATATGTTCTACACGGCAACCATCGGACTTAAGAACGCAATTCCAATCATACTCTAGGGTAGGATGGACAGCATCACCGTACAGCTGGCGCTGTACCACCCACTATACTCTAGGCACTCTTATCATTCTATTTTGATTGCTTAACTGTTGAAGTATATACCCAGATTTTTAGAACTCCAGCACTGAACAAGAAAAAACACATGTACATGCTGTGAACTATGGACGCCGGAACCGGCAGCGCTGGGCGGGCCCGAGCCCACCCCAATCAGTACTATTCACGGGGGTATGAACCTTCCCCTCTCGTCCCATTACATTCAATAAAAATGTAAATGGCAGAGCTTCCAAATTGAGGGGAGGGGCCCTGGCCCGCTCATAACACCTCCCGTTCCGGCGTCCCCGTGCAAATTTGTGTCGTGGGGCGAATGTTCCGTTCGTGGAACCAGTTCTTCCGCAGCGCTGCTTCAGCTATGTGCCGTGAGAACATGAAGCGCTCAGCCTGAAGACACTTCCCTGAAAGCCTTCACTCTTTACTTTTCGCTGTTGCCGTCACGGAACTCCACGGACATGTGAAACTACTTTCTCGGCCCATCAGTGTACCTCAGCTGAGCCCTCTCATCTCCCAGCCACGAAACGCGGTGACGTAAAGTGCCGCGCGCACTTTCGGTCGTTCGCTCCTCTTGACACAGAAACTCCGCCGCTATATGCGAGGCGCACGAGCAGCCCAGGTAACAGTACACACCGGGAAACGGCAGGAAGCGCGGCCCGTTGGTCTTCGGCTGCAACGATCGCCTAACGAGCAGGGCGACGACCGGCGGCCGCGTTCCCGCCGTCATTAGCGCGCTTCCCGATGCCATGAGACGGACGGCACACGAAGCGCCGCCATCTTTGCAAGTGGGCCGAGCACGCGCGCGCGCGAGTTACCGCGCGATCGCGACGACGCGCCGGCACTGAGCTGCGTGACTCGACGCGGGCGGCAGCAGAAGATGGCTTCGATGCATAGGCAATGCCGCTTAATTGTCGCGCGCAGTTCGTATCCGTTTTACTTTTCTTTGTGCTCACGTCCGGCGCTTAGCTTGGACACGCAGCTTGCTTGGTCTAGTCGCTTGCGCAACGTTCTCCCGCGGCTAATGGCGGCGAGGGCTTATGGCTGCGGGAGCCGTAACAGTTACGACCTGGACGCGAGAATTATGGGCGCGGCTCACTTCCGCCAGGCGTAACGAAACGTAACAGCACGAGACAACGGCCAAATGAAACCGATGGCTAACGCTTTCACTGCCTGGATGTTGAGCCCCGCTCTGAGGAAAGACTTGAGTGCGCAGGCCGGCACGTCCGGAAGCTGGGGTTGCCGATGTACAAAGACGATGTATGGCCATGCCGGCCCGGTTTTGCAAGACCTTCCTGAAATCCTCGCCTGTCACGTTGCGAAAGCTTTATACGCGTGCTTCGCAGAAGTGGAATTTTAAGGTTACCGATAGACAAGAAAAACCCTGGACGTAGCCAAGATTTCCTTCCACAAGCTAGAAATACACGCGGACGTAAATAGAAGCTGCGCTTTTTCGGCTACCGGCGCACCAGCAAAGAATGGAACACAATTTCAGCGAGTTTGAAATGAAAGGAGACCAAGAGGTACAGTAGGGTCCACTGTTAAAAGGAACGTGGGATATTGCGTGGCCTAAACACTTGACAAAGTGATGCCGCCAATAACTAGCGAAAATGAGCGGCACCATCTGCATGCTCGGGAAGAGCAGCCAGCTGTGCTTGTGCGTGCATCCTATCCGATCGTTTGTCGCCCATTTTCTTGAAAGTGCGCTGCAAAGGCCGGCAGGCAGGCGGTTTCATGTTCCCTTTAACAGTGAACCATACTGTACGTGTTATCTATCCTTTGTCCTCTGCTCTTTCTGTGCAGACCTTCGGCTGAAGTACTATCAGCTATAGCAGAACACTGTCTTCCGTGCCCCAGTGTCTCCACACAGAAAACCTCACACTGTTTCTTCCGCGCAGCGAGATATCTTCCGCTATGCGCGCAAGCCCTTTACAGTAGCTCATACAGCGCGGCGTGCTCGGAACGGCGAGTACGAACGCCATGCAGATATGCTATATGAAAACGCGTTCATTAAATCAGCTTCGCCTAGAAGCTCAGTCAGCGCACCGAGGATTGAGGCACGTAGTTATGTAGAGCTTACGACGACTTCCGCAACGGATCTGCCGCTGCTGTCACAAGTCCTCACCACTTAACTGGAGCAACCATCAATCCGCAGAAGCGTCCCAGTCAGTTTGATGGAAAGACCCCGACCAGAGCGAAGAAAGCCAGGTCTACCGGAAGATCAGCAGCACAGCCCACTTTCGCAGTTCCGTCTTTTTTTTTTTTGGTTTGTTTGAAACCCCAGTTTCACGTACCCGTAGAGCTAACGGACACGTGTCTATAACATATTGCGCGTAAAAAGAGAGAAATTATACATACCTGACAGTGGCGAGCTGTCGGAGCGGGGGTACTCGACAGGTATGATGGTGACGCAGTTCTGCGTCATGTAGTTCTCGCAGGGGTGGTGGTCCTGCGGCTGCTGGTGGTGGTGCTTCATCATGCTGGTCTCTTCTTCGTCACTGCTGCTTCCGCTACTGCTGCTGTCGTCGGGGACCAGATCACGCATCGAGACCAGCCGGGCCCGCTGCTACACAAAGAAGACGAGAGGAACATGCTTTGGAAACATATACGGTAGAGAAGATGGGCACGCCAGAATACGCACACAGTTACGCATGCAGGACATGCTAGCGTTACAGTGTGGCAGCGCTCTAGTGGAACAGACAAGGAAAGGGCGGACAAGAGGTTGCTACCGGTGTCTGAATGCATCGCAGGAACATATACAGCGTGTAAGGTCATAATGAGAACACTGGCTATACATAATACCTCTGTCACACGAACACTTCCGATCCTCACTGAAATCGATCTGCATTCAACTCAATGCATATCGAGGGTGTAAGAGTGCAGCTTCCAAGTACAACTGAGACCGAGTCTGCTTGGCTCGAAGCTGCTTCTTCAAGCGCTCTCGATTTTTCAAGCAGATTCAGAGCGGCCGTGGCCACCCTTGACGTCACGTAACGCATACGAAGCAAACTTCTCAATGGTCATTCAAAACGGCCGTGTAGCACCGGATGCTTCAATCCTTCTTGAAAGCCTCAATAATGCAGATAGAGTTCAATGAGGACCGGAAGTGTTCGTGTTAAAGAGGTATAAGTGAGGCCAAAATCGAAGCTTGTCGGGAGAGTTTGTTGTTAAGACTGCTAGAAACAGCGAGGGATCAAGACAGGACACAGAAGGACACGAACGCTTGTGTCTTCACCCAGCAGAAATTGCGGAGCTTGCCTTCGCGCGATTTCTGCTTGCGCCAACAAGAAAGGAGGAGGGGGGGGGGGGGGGGACACGCAGCGAGAGTTCAGGTGCGCAGTATAGAGTGTCCTTCTAGCGAAACTACGGCGCAGAGTCAAAGGCAACATTGAGACCGACTTGTTATTAAGCAAACTAATCGTGTAAGATTAATCACTTGCGTATTACTCAAATAGCCACGGGATTCTGAATGGCAAAGCCCTCGAACCTGAGAGATTAAACTGTGAACTCTTTAAACGACCACTAATTTTCGTCGGTTATTCAGGCCTAAGCGTCCCCAAATTTCACTGTCATGCACACACACTCCTCCAAATTTTTATCAGTTTCACATACGTACTTGAATACTACGTGTAAAAATGCTTCTCTCGACCATACGAGTAGCTTGTCCGCGCAGCAACAAACTGGACGCGTGGCGTGGTAAATAATGGTCCCTCTTTAGCTCTAATAGGATATAAGCATATAACGCTTGTTTGGTTCAGTCAAGGCTGATTAAAAACTTCACCCTCTATAACGAACAGCCAAAACAAGCACCACGCAGTTCTGATCCACCTCGCTTTCTGTGGGTAAATGACCGCTCTAAAGTGGAAGTGAATTTCGTTTAGCGTAACTTTTTCTTTTTTAGGGCAGATGCGTCGCAAGAATATATCTAGTGTATATGCTGCTTTTTTGGTTTATTGTCGCGGTAGACGATGCGGATTTTAAATTATTCCTGGTCGCATCGGCAAGCGGCGTAGCCGATTTTTACGCGCTGCATTTAGCGGCGCAAACACTCGATATTAGAAACAATGTGGAACAGTGTATAAGCGTTCGAGAACGCACGAACACTTGAACGCACGTGTCCTCTCCCCGTGTGAACAGGCGCCCACACACTGTTCCGAGGCCGACTAAACTAAACTAAAACGCAAACTAAAAGGTGTTGTGCTTTGATCATCCCCGCGTGACCAGCATAATGCTGCACCCATTACCTGGCTGCTCCGTCTCTGGTGAGCGAGAAAATTAAATGCTGTAAGCAATTTCGGTGCTCCAAAAACTTTCGGGGGCAACTGGACACTCAACAGCGCGCGCGCGCACCTTCATCGACTTAGTATATAGTGTGCAATGCGTTTTATTCCAGCGTTTAATACCACCTGAACTCTCCTACCGAGGGTCGGGAAGCTAAAACACGCTTTCTTCTTCTTCCCTGCGCGTACGAACGGCCCTCCTTTTCCTCCCCCAATTCGAAGCCACGTGCTCCACTTGTTTAATGATGCGGCCCCGCCTCGCAGAAAGGTCCACTGCAATTATTTATAGCGCACGTGTAGCGGCGTTCAAAGTGTATATACATGTTTCTAAATTAGGAAACCGGCCATAGCGGGATCGCCCCCCAGACAAACGAACGGAAAGGAAGCATAAAAATAAAATAAAAAGCAGCTGCCGAGCCGAAAGGCAGGAAAAAAAACGACGCAGCGACCACCGTTTGACCCGTGATGGCACAAAGGGGGATTTCTTTCTTCCCGGCCGGACAATAAATACGGCACCGCCGCTGCAGCCCGCACACGGCAGTTCCTCCGAGGCCACAAAAGCAGGGAAACCGCAGTGTACACGCCTGCACGGTGCTCGTGACACAACGTCCCCGCCCCCTTGAGAGCCCTTCTGTTCGCTTCATCCCGTTCCAAAAAAGGTGCGGTCCATGACTTGTATGCCGAACCGATTCCTTCTTTCCGCGTGGATATCTTTCGTTAGAGATGAAACGAATAAAAGGGATCAAGAATGTTGCCCCTTGGCGGGAAGTTAAAACGCGAGACGCGTGTGGTAAAGTCAAATAATAATAATAATAATAATAATAATAATAATAATAATAATAATAATAATAATAATAATAATAATAATAATAAAGCACCCACCTTTCACTACAACTATTACTTCGCTGTAACCCTGCAATGCATTTTTGGCAGGACATCACCGGCCGATCGCATCTTTAGGGGCGCATAAGTAAACCTCAAGACTGCCGACGGCTTAAAAAAAAAAAAAAAAAATGGACATTTCGGATGCGAACAGAACCGGATACAAGCTGTTGGCAATAGCCTTCAGTTGTTCACTTTTTTTTTTTGTTTTTACCTCTTAGCATTTATTACGCCTAAACGGTTAGGGCGCTAGACTGCTGTATACCCAAGGACGCGGGATCGAGTACCGGCCATCCTGGCGCGTCTTAACCACTGCACTACCGCGGGGGGTTAAACTGGGACGTTTCATTACTAGCTGCAGACTCCAAGTCCGTGATTCCCAGAGTTGTACAGCACCTTTAAAAAAAACCTCTCAATATAATGCGTTGTACATGATAGTTTCCACATGGTCCTTGTTGAAAGCCCGCGAAACACACACACACACACACACACACAAAAGCCACATGATCGGGGCGCTTGCGCACCGCTAATGTTCTGCTCTCAAAAATGCAATGGATGAACATGATCGGCTGCAGCGGGTACATTCGGTTTCTCTTCTTGACAGGTCTCGGCTTCCGCTCTGACAGGAAGTAGAGTTATGGTCAGATGACCTCGCAAGCTCCCGTCCTCGTCTGCCTTAGCAGAACATTCCAACCATTTAGTCACCCACAAAGAAGTAATTCTTTCCCAGTGACGCCCCGCATACGTAATTATCTCCTGACGTGCGTGTAATATTGAAGACAGATAACAAAGGCGCGAATGCATAGATGGTTTCCGCGTACGGACCGCCTGAATGCGAAGCGATAAACAGAATTCCCAGTCCGGCAGGGTTTGCCTGCAACTGCTGCTCGCGAAGCAGACGAAAGCGTTTGCAAAAGCGTTTACAACGAGCGTTTATAGCTGCTGAATCACATAGCGATTTCGATCGCGATGCTTTCGCGTCTGCACTCTGAAAAGATCGCGGAACAGATGAACTTCTGGAGAGCACGAGCAAACAATGGCTGCTCGGCGCTCCGGACGCGTTCGTGTGTATGGTGAAATTCAAGACAAGAAATCGAAGAAGCATGATTCAAACGTCTTACGGCTGCTTAGAGATTGCAGCTACGAAACTCGCGTCACGGCTTAACGCACGGTATCTTCTCAAGAAACCGAAAAGTACTCAAAATGCGCACGGAGTAACTGAATACGGCCGACGACACGGCGTTACAATTTCTCAGGATCTGTACTGGTGGGCTGAGTTTCTGGGCTGCCACAGCAAAATCGAGCGCCAAACTGTTGTCAGCAAGTAGACTGAGAATCAAACGTGCCCAGCGTGACTGCGGAGAATTTGCTCCAGTGGTATAGGTGTCTGGGACAGCGTAAAGACATGATGCCTGCGAGCGCTCCTCATTTGAAGCAGTGCCAAAAATCTGTTACCTTACGCTTTTTTGGGAGTCAAGGTCACTTCATGGCTTCGTTAGGCTAGCTGCACGCATTTAATTACGCCATTATTCGACAGAAGCCGAGGGTTCAGGCATCTACTCAACCGGAGCAAAGCCATGTTGCATCACGTGGCCACAGTCACTCAACCCACCATGTTCACATATTGCACTTTTCAGAGCAGCACAATAGCGGTACGCAAGCGCTTCCGTCAAGCATTTCTTTAAATATATTTTGGGTGTTTTGTTTGGTACACAGAAACAACCACGTAAGAAATACCGTGTAAAAAGCATTATTATGAGAGGTTAACTACAAAGGCGCCCCACAACTTTGAGAATTTCTCTTGGGGTCTGCAGTCAATACATATAAAAGCTGAGCAATCAAAGATAATCAGCAACTGTTAAGGCAAAAAAAAAAAAAAAATACAGTGAGAAACCATAGGCTAGTACCCACATTATAAAGAATCTAGGTCTATTCGCACCCTAAGTGTCTTTAATTTTTGGCTCCAGTTACGAACGTGCATACCACCGCTCAGTACACTCTGGCCATTCATTAGTCGTCGCGACACTTGGGAGCTGGAATGGTTTACCCCAGCATGCTTAACTTAACGACCCCTAGCACTCATTCTAGCAAGAACGCGCTCGATGCCATGACCCCTTATAAAATATGTCCTTTCGTTCATGCTCTATATATACTATTCCTCAGTGCACTGTATACCTCAGGGTCGATATGGTTAAGTTTCGATCACTGCATCGCAAATGCATGCATGTATAGCACTGCTAGGGCATGCTATAGGTAAGACTAACAGCTGCTCGCAGTGTACTGCTCAGGCAGGAGCTATAGCGATCACTGAAGTGGAAACGCGGGCGCCAGCGCCATTTCATTCGGTTTCATGACTGCTTTTTCTGAGACTCGTGCCGATCAATACGCGGTGAGCCGCTCCTGCGTATACGAATAAGACCATGCAAAAAAAGTCATTACGCGCGCTTTAAAACCAGGAAAATAGGGTGCCGCTGCGTATAACGTTCACATATCGAAAGCTGAGCGGACACTCGTGCTTTATCCGTTCCGATGCATCACGCCTGCGTATATATACTAACTATCCTGTATATACTGGCAGAGGCACGTAAAGGACCTATTCGCGGGCCCTCATTAGACTGCCGCGCATGCACCCCATTATCAACTTTCTCCTTCCTACATACTGCGCTGCGCTAGACTCGGCCGCACGTACTACATCTGGGTCGGCGGCGGTCAGCGCATGAACACCGCCCGAGGAAGAACTGCCGCGGGAGCAAAAAGAACTCCGTTAAACAATGGAGAGCCGACAACCCGGCCCCTGTGTTAGCGCGGGTAGCGCCGTAGGGGATGACGCTAAGTGGGAAGGAGGGTGGGAGTATAGGTGGACAGGGGGAGAGTGAAAGTATCCTCAGGCGACGAGTGTATACAGTTATGCAGCAATCCTCCGCCACACAGTGTTTATCATGTATACGTGGCATTCTACAGCAGGAACGCTATCGCCGCCACTCACGTCGCCAGCTGTCATTAGGCGCGACAACCACAGCCGCCGCGACGCGGAACAACACGATCGAACTCCGTCGAAGAACGACCACCACCAACCGTGTCCGCACCAGTGAGATAATAAGCGACCCTATGCGATCGGCAAAAAACGCCGTCCCGCTGTCGCCACTTTCACAAAACGCGCCGGACAAAACTATAGGCGAGCATAGTTTTTGTTCTCCCTTGACCGTAGCATTGTCAGTATACGGAGTACGTGTAATTTTAAATGAGACCAAATCCTGGCGGGAGAGTGGACTGCGCAAGGACGCCGTGTAGTGCAGTATTGAAATTACGACAGCTTGCGGTAACGACGCACCATTAAAACGCGAAGTGGTCCGCTATACGCATAATTACGCTGTTCGAACATATACGGCCCTGCGGTATTCGAATCCGTGGAATTCAGCAAGGACACGCACACCGTTTCGGAAAGCGGGCTTTAGATTGTCTTAATTCACAACGGCAGTGCAAATTAGCAACCACCCAAGAAAGGACAGGCAACTGCCAGTTCAAAAGCACCCACAAGAACACACTCGTCGTGGTGGTGCAGTGGTTATGGCGCTCAAGTACTGTGCCCAAGGATGTCGGATCGAATCCCGCGGTCGCTACGGCGACCCCTTTTCGGTGGAGGTGAAAAGCAAGGCGCCCGTGTGCTGTCCGATTTGAGAGCACGTTAAAGAATCCCAGATGGTCGAAATTTCCGGAGCCTTCCACTACGACGTCTCTCATAGCCTGAGTCGCTTTGGGACGTTAAACCCCATAAGCCAAATCACACACACAAAAACACCCACACACCCCCCCCCCCCCCCCCCCACACACACACACAAAGAAAAAAAAACAACCTAAACGGACCCGAAACTCTTACAACCGCATGCAATACGCGTGTGTTCATGCCTACATATCCATGCCTATATACATACGGACCTTATACGATAGACGTCAAAAGCAGGATTTCCGGGCCAGGTTTCGAGATATCGGCAGTCACAGAGCGCGGTTTTTTCCGAGCCCGGCGAAAAATCTCGGTGAAACCGACCGTTGTGGGTGTGCCTCGCGTACCCCTCATCGAAATTCGGCCTTCGCGGCCACTGCAGATATTCCGAAATCCGCGGCCTCGTCGCCCCCACCGCCGCGCGGCTCCTGTGACGACGATCGGAGATATCTCGTCCGTGATTATACCAATACACTCGCGTGCCAGCATGCGGACTTTTGAAAGGTGATCAATTATTCAGCACAATGGAGATATATTTTCGCGGAAACGCCGACAGGCAATCTCGCCAGCACCTTTTCTCACGCGTCGTAAAAGGTTCGCAGAGAGTTTTAACCAGTCATACCCAAAAAAATAAAGGAAGAGAGTAAAATCTCGATCTTCCATCGAGCCAAGAGAACGCCGTGAGATTCAGCAGTATATATGTTAGTGTTTGTTTATCGCTTTTGTTTCAGCAAATTGGCCAAATAATTGGCTAAAACCACGCATTCGGCAGCAGAAGCACGACGAAGAACTTCACCTAGTTGTTATTATATCGATAAAAAAAAAAAAAAAAAAAAAAAAAAACATTGGCTACACCAAACGTGAGGTAAACGAAGCACGCTAAACGAGGAAAACACGCACGGCTTGCAAAAACCATGCGCGAGCGACCGAAGCATGGCTTCGTCTCATAGAGCCTCATTTAATACCTTATACAGTTTCGGTGACGCAACCTGAGAAATACTGCCCGCTCTAGAATTTCAAACAGTGCTGTTTGAAATACACACTCTTACCCTACCTAATCCCTGCGCAGCTGTATAAGGTTCTACCGGCACCGCTCGAAAGGTGGCCCATAAGCTATGCCCTGCCTAAGCATCAACGAAGCGTGTTGCTCTCCAAACGCTGTAACAGTAGAAACATGCGAAGCAATGAGGGTCGTCATCATCATCATCAGCCTGACTATACCCACTGCAGGGCGAAGGCCTCTCCCATATTTCTCCACTTAACTCGGTTCTGTGCTAGCTGCATCCACTTGATCCCTGCGAACTTTTTCATCTCATCCGCCCACCTAACTTTCTGCCGCCCCCTGCTACGCTTTCCTTCCCGTGGAATCCAGTTTGTTACCCTAAGCGACCATCGGTTATCCTCTCTTCGCACTACATGTCCTGCCCATGCCCATTTCTTCTTCTTAATTTCCGCTAGAATGTCGGTAACTTGAGTTATTTCTCTGACCCACTCTGCACGCTTCCTATATATCTCTTAATGTTACCCCTACCATTTTTCGTTACATAGCCCTCTGAGTTGTCCTCAACTTATGTAGAACCCTCTTGGTTAGCCTCCGCGTTTCAGCCCCATAGGTGAGTACAGGTAAGATGCAACTGTTGTATACTTTCCTCTTGAGCGATACCGGTAAGCTACTAGTCATAATCTCCGAGTGCTTACCAAATGCGCTCCATCCCAATCTTATTCTTATTTCCTTTTCATGGTCCGGATCTGCGGTTACTACCTGTCCTAAGTAGACATATACCTCAGGGTCGCAGGTGCACAAAGTTCGAAGTGCCAGAACACCTACACACATGCAAGCCAGCGAGGGAAGATGCCCATTTAACAGAACATCTAGAGAATCATGCGCACCATAACGCGCTGCAAAAATTTTCGAACAGCCTAGAAATGAAAAAAAAAAAAAAAAAAAAGTTCAGACCAATGCGCAGTAAAAATAAAGCCAAGCTGGTGGCAGTTATGTGAAGCAACACTCGAGGCTGTTCTAACGTTATGCTATAGCATGTCCTCTTCAACCATGACGGTTACGACAATCAGAGAAAAGTTTCAGAATTGACAGCTTTGATGAAAATGTTGGTTTTCGCACGCCCCAAAGGAACCTCGATAGGTTGTAGCAGCCCGAGGCCGTGGACAGAACCCAGTTTTGCGTGCCGAAAGTTTGAAGGTCTGATGTCACAAATATGTCTGTTCTCTCATGCCCTATCCTATAGCATGAAAGGCGCCGCAGTACGTGACAATGAACACACAGAATGTTCGGTGAATTTTACTCAAGTTCAGAGGCATTTTAGTTTCCTAAAAAGCAGATGTTATTCAAAACATCGCCTGCCTGCATTCGGGGCACCGCTCTCGGAAGAGTCGGTGACGCAAGCCGTGACTTCACAGTACCGCTTTGCTATACCGAGATGTAAAGGCGAAACTACGCGAGAAAAAGTATTTCGCAACGCGGTCCCCCGTTTGAAGTCGACACCCGTGCGAACAGCGCAGGGGCGGTTTCAGAAAATGAGAGCTGAGAAACTTGGCCACATACGGATGACGCCAATGCGGTATCCGAGTGCGTAGCCTAAGAAGCACCCACCGATGAGATGCAGGGCATTGCAATTCACGACATGTGTGTAGCAGTTCACGCGACGCCTGTCCCCTTGGTTTCCAGCGTCACCAGATCCGTGTAAACTTCTACGCGTTACGAGAGAAACGCGACGGCAAAAAGCGAGTGTTTGTGCCGAAGACAGCTCCAAATCTATCCCCCACTCCCACATCCTAACTGTTCTTCTCCGAAATAAGTGTTTTTGCTGCCACCAAATCAGTGATCTATCGAAACTTCGAAGGACATTACACAACAGAGCGCCGTCCCACTCATGATGTCCAAAAGATATGCTCACGGTGAATCAGTACCCAAGCAGCACACCATCACTGGACCAACGATGGTTTAATGTTGAAAAACAGCCCAAGTGGCACAAACTATCGGTCAATATTGGTACTATATCGGCAAAGCACTGGTTCTATGTCGGACCAGACATTGCCAATTCATTACCACTATTGGGCCAATCATTTGTGCTGCCTGGGAGTGACATCAATATCGGGCTAACATTGGCCCTCGGGGACTTTACTACATTTTCGCATTGCTATACAATCGTTAACGCCAGTACTGGTCCATTGTACAACCACTATGACGCTACCAGTATGGGCCTATTGTTGGTTTTCCCATTCATAGCCCATGTAGGACAACGTCCCTAATACAATGTAATTTTCAAGGTTGGCGAACCAGTGGCTTTCCCTACACGGCTCTATCACATGCTTTTATAACTATGCCCCATTATAAGCCTGTGCATTCGATAGGCATTGTCGATCCTTCAAGCAGCTTATCCTCCATGATTATGCGACTTGATTTTGTTTCTTTCTAGACTGTAAGGAGCGATGCACAATTAAATTTCTGTGTTAAACTGTTTAATAAACCTTTTTACTTGTAAACAACTAGAGAGTATTCATAATAAAACGGCAAAAGGATTCCTTAAAAAAAAATAAAAACATTATTTGATTCATTCTAGACTGTAAGGAGCGATGCACAATTAGATTTCTGTGTTTCAATGAACCTTTTTATTTGTAAACAACTAGAGTGTATTGATAATAAAACGGCAAAAGGATTCCAAAA
>JAJIZL010021204.1:194122-205336 GCA_023969395.1 Amblyomma maculatum | reverse complement strand
TTCCCGGTGCTAGACACACTTTCGTGAACGTACACGCATATTCACGAAAATTCCGCCGGTTTCGGAGGGAAAAAACAAAAGTAGGCATTTCTCACGGCGAGATCTATTGTCGACGTTTCGGCCACGGGCCACGGGACTTCTCAAGACTGGTCTTGAGAAAGGCCGTGCTGGAATCGTGATGGTTTCTGGCGCACGAAACGCACTGCCACGTAGTTTTTTTTCAAAATTCGCGAACGTTTTTCAATTATACAAAAGAGCTGAGTAAACGATCCCGCGTCGGAAACGCATTGGCCGGACGACATTGGTGACGCTCTACAAAGCACTATCTTATCCATCAGAAAAAGATAAATCTATAAATTCGGCCAACTATTCGGCTAACTACTCAAATAGGTAGATAGAAAAAAAAAAAAAAAGACACTAGCCGGCACCTAAAACAAATACAAGAAACATTCGCTTGACTCGGAAGAATGCTTAATTTCTTTTTTGTTTTAAATAATGGTCCATCTTAATAGGTACGAAGAAATACTACTTACGAGGATAAGAAAATATATAGATACGAAGAAATACGAAAAATCAGTGAAACCTGATTGATTTGCTTTGGTTTCTGGTGTTTAACTTCCCAAAGCGACCCGGACTATGTGAGAGTGGAGGGCTTCGGAAATTTCGACCAACTGGGGTTCTTTACTGAGCACTGACAACGCACAGCACACGGGCACTTGCTTTTCGCATTCATCCAATAGCGGCCGCCGCGGCCGGGATTCGATCCCGCATCCTTGGGCACAGCAGTCGAGTGCCCTATATAACCACTGCACCACCACGACGGGGCAGTAAAGCCTGAGGGAGACATTAGGAGCACGTGTTTCGTGCTTCATTTGTGTTCTCGACGAATGAGCAATGAGTAGCGTAACTATTTATCACACGAAAGATAACCGATTACGAAGTAGCGTGGGCCGGTTAGAATCGAACCCACCACCACATTGTATGCCCACACGCTGAAGTGCAGTCATTCTCGACGTGGCATCTCGAAGTTCGCCCCGCGCCCAAAGTGCAGCATACATGAGCTTATATAAGCTCGAGAGTGCCTCAAAACGCGTCGGGATCGGGAAAGGGCAGTGCTGAAATTGGGCTAAGTCGGAGTCCGTAGGCCAAGGCCTTGGCACCATGGCAGGAGCGCGGTTACGCGGGTGGCATATAAAGCCTATGTATACAGGGACGGGCGAAATACGCGTAGGCGCTCCCCACGCGACGCCACGCACTGGCCCGGCCGCATTACGAGCGAACTAATCGTGGCGTGCAATCAGCACGGAATGACGTCACTCGGGTCGTTGCATGAGGCAGAGTGACATAGACACCTGGCGCAACAAAGCGCAAATAACCAAGCGCCCCCAAAATGCGTTACTTTAAGCCACATGGTCACACCGACTGACAGACAAGAAAAAAAGAAAAAAGAGAGACTGAAGAACCACCACGCCAATCGGGGCTCAATTGAAGCAATGGACCCCAATCGCACGTCACTGTCATCGCAAAGCCTGGAATGAAGGCAGTTTACGTGGCGCCTCTTTTCCTCTCAAAGCTGCTCTTTTTCCCCACTTTGGAGGTTCTTAGAAAACGAAAGAACTGAATTACGGATTCTCGGTGTCTCGTTCTGACTAATTGCTGATACGCACAAAGCAACCTCCGTACACGGGAGAAGAATGATAAAAATTTTGGTATCGGAAACTGTGTGTACACTCACTCGAAAAAATAAATAAATAAAAACACTAAAACTACGGATTGGACGAGGATTTCTTATGTGATGTGACGGCGAAAACGCGAATGTCTCATCGTCTCATCTTAGGCCCTGTTTCCTTTCTTACTTTCCTTTGGTTACGGGACGGTCACAGAAAAATCAGCCGTCAGTAGAAACATTCTGTACCTGTTGTCGATCTGTGCTGCCATGATAGACTAAGAGGTCTAACGAACTTCGGTACCGGCTGCTGACTGGTTTACGAGGTGATGACGTCACAATTATGATTGACCAATTCGCGAATTTCGTGGCATGGACGGTCGCCAGCTTTTGTGCTAATGGATAAGGCTTTCGCCGCATATATAGATCGCTGGAAATGGCCACCATGAAAAGGCGACGCTGAGTTCGACCTACAAGTCAGAACGGATCTAGGACATATTGGCCACACTATCCGCGCTGAAATTCGCAGGTCACGCATTTAATGCAGCTCCTGATAGATACATGTGTTGGCTATATTACACTATACCGATACCAGACAGATTGCCTCTAGTTTACACCATGCAAGTTTCGCCGCTAACTTGGCAGGTAGCAGTAGTAGTAATAAGCATTTATTGATTTCGGAAACAAGATTTCAAGGGCGTAGTCGTGATTGGGGCTCTTATTTCAGAGCTCCGGTTGGGTGAGAGGTATGCCGCACTCCAAGTCGACACCGCAACGCGAAGTACGCTCTGCTTTAAGTAGTAGATTACACGCACGACGAACCCTTGTTTTTGGTCCTCACTGTGCGACATTGCGTCATCAGAAGTTCGGGATTCGAACACCGGTATGACTATACGCTGGTTGAACACAAAATGTGCGTTCTGTAGCAGGCTACATGAGGCTGAACTTTTTTATGGCGCGTGTTTGGCATGTATGTTTTCAGAAGCCAACGCAGCCGCTCAGCTGTTAATCAGCATGCAGGAACTAGACGTAAGCATGACGGCCAACGCCAGGGTGTCCTCCGTTTTACAGAGGATTTCGGGAGTGTGAAGGGGGGGGGGGGGGGGGGGGCTTGTTGAATTAATAACAGGAAAGTGCACTGCTCACGTCAACCGGCTCTCCACCATCCTCTCCCAAATCGGCCCCTCATTGAGCTTAAGCCGGCAGTAAAATGATACTAGCGCAAAGCAGAGTTTGTTGCAAGTCGCCTCGCACACCCCAACCCACGGTGCCCCAACCCCAGGAACGGGCATTTTTCAGATATGCCGCGTCAGTGAGTGATATTATTTAAAATATGGTATACCATCAGGATGAATCCTGCTTCGTTTATAAGAAGACGCACACGGGCAGAATACGTCTTCACGAGTGGAAATGCGCTGAATATAACCAACATATATATTAATGATCCGAAACTTCAGAGGCCATGCCAGCACAGATGAACAGGGTATAGATGAGCTATTGTGAAAGTAATAGCAACAACCTGGATTCCAAGGGAAGGAAAGCGTAGCAGGGGGAGGCAGTTAGGTGCACGGCCGGATGAGGTAAAGAAGTTCGCGGGATCAAATGGATGCAGCTACCACAGGGCTGGGTTAAGTGCAGGAATATGGTAGATGCCTATGTGCGAGGACACGGGTTGGTGCAGTCAAAGCTGACGATGATGATGACGATGACCACATTATCAGTGCAGCTGCTTGCCAGCATAAAGGAAATTCCTAAGAATTCAGCTGTTCCAAGTTGTTGCTCATTTCGTCCTTCGCTGATTGATCAGTCGCGTACGCTTTCCAATAACGGCTCCCCGGGAACCGTCACGTTGCTTTTTGCCTTTATGTGCATCCGGCGGTACCACGGTGAAATAAACCGAGAAGTTTTGCACATTCGAACGTAATTTTTCACACAGTGCACACCTGCGCGTAGCAATAAATATAATTACAGATACTTAATCCTCGGCACGCTCGAAGTTTTTGCTATGCGCGCTAGCATTATATTGCCATATTCTGGCAGCTCTTACGAATTAGTGACAGTATCGATGGAAGAACTCGCGGCTTAATAAGAAATTGATATTTCAAATTGATCAGGAAACTGAGGTTTTAGCAGATGGTGGCGCCATACTGCGTCATTTCGTTGCTACTAACATCTCATCTGTATGCAGCACCTGCGGCGAATATACTGCGTTTTACGACAATGCCACTGCATCATACACACAGGTATTCATATCAAGTTAAGGCAGCCTATGCTTTTCTGTTTTAATAAATTACAGCTACTTTTTTTTTTTTTTTGACAACGGTGGGTTTTAATGGCGCAAGGGAATCTATACGTAATCTTGCTTGACGCGCTTTTAAAATGCGTAAAAAAAAAAACACGACCAAAATGCCGCCAAAGATGTAGATATATCAGAAGCGATAATCAAATACGGCTGTTGGTATCTGCGGTAGATGTGACCAGAATTATTTAATTTATTTATTCATTCAATCTATTTCATGCTATTTTGGTACTCTGAGTTATTTATTTAACAAGAGATGTGCATCTTAGTCAATAAGACATTAAGCACGCGACTTAAGCGGCGCGGCAGTCTTTGTGAGAGCTGCATATATAGAGTTAGTATCTGATGCTATGTCGTGCCCACAACCTCACTGTTTGCAGACGCGGACTACCAGTGAGAAAACGAGATTTCCATATAAAAGAAGTTTTAAATGATTCTGCCGAGTTACTGGCCGGGTATTCGTTCATTTGGGAATGAAGCTTTCCGAAGAAGCAAAAAAAAAAAAGAAAAAAAAAAGAAAAAGAAAAGCTGAAAACTTTTTCCGCATTTCTCTTTTTCAGCACTGTCTCTTCATTTACACTCGTTGTGAGCGCAGGTCACAATTCGGAATAGGAAGCTTAGACCGTTCAAATCGACGCCTGCATAATACTCTTAACCTGGTTCCCCATACATACGTTCCGGTCAAAAAAGTTCCACTTATAAGCGGAACCCATGTGGAACCGGATCAAGAGTGTAGTATCTTACAATATCTCACAGTTGGCTCGCAGTTAAAAGGTGTCCGAGAAAAAATTTGATCGACAGCGAAATCGGTCTGCAGCAGCCAGCAGGCCAGAAGATGAGACCTACCGGCCTCGCCCTATGGAAACTTCTTCAAAAAGGAAAGAGAAGCTGCTAGAACTTCCAACCCTTCTTCAGGGTGAAGATAGCGACAATTAAGTCTACCGTGGCCGCAGAAGTATCCAAAAGCCGCAGACATGAGGGGGCACGTGCAAATCAACTGCGAGTGTGCGATGAGAGGCTAGTTGGTGGTGCTTGAACTTAATATGGAAATCGCGCAAACGACGAAACAGTCGCGGCCTGGTCCACCTCTCTCCTCTGTTTTCCGTCATTTGCGCGGTTTCTGCAGCGGCGTTTCATATTTACCTTGCTTTTTTCTTTTTTCTCTCTCTCTCTCTTTTCACCCAGGAGACCCATGACCACAGTCACGTTTCCACGGACATGACGATTTTAACTTTATCCCGTCACTGTCTCCATTCTCATCAACACATTGCTTCAATCTAGCGATGTGAAAGGTATAGTCAACTGGAGACTATGCGTGGTTAACCTGGCCTATCTTATCTTCTGATTACTGCATTTATGCCCAATAAAGAAATGAGGCATTTTACTACTCGGTGCAGTAGCAGTACAAAGTTTTGACTCGTTTTTTTTTTTCTCTATTTCGAAAAAGACCAAACAACGAAAAATAAAAAAAAAACTATTAAACCAGTTTGCCCTTTCGACACGCTCTAGCGAATCTTCTGAGACTGTATATACAGACAGACATTCAGCCGCAAAACTAAGAACAAACAAGGAATCGCCCGAGAACTCACGCTTTTTCGCATCCTACAAAGAAACGGCAAAATAAAGACAGGTATACCAAAACTGCGGTGCTTAAACTTTGCCACTGGGAAGAAGAAAACGTGCCGCCGCGAAGGTGCCAAAGAGTGCGCACCCGCGTAGAAGCAAAAAGCCAAGAAGCCACCATCCTCTAAACTGCACGACGCATGCGCCGTCACGAAGTCGTCGTCTGCTCGCTTTCCCGGCCGTTGTCGTCTGCTTTGCTCACCCCGCCGCAGCGAACTTTTTGCGGTTCCCGCTAAAAACATAAAACAGAAGCGACGCTAAACACGCCCGGAGCAGACGACGCGCCTGTAGTCGTCTGCTTCACGGCCGGACAGTCGCCATTTTTAGTCGGCTCTCTTCCGCACACCACCGTCTCGTTGGCTCATTTACTTCCTTTTTCACTGCCACCATCGCCGCTCTGTACGGTTTTAAATGTAGCCTTCCAGGCGCTCGGTATATACACATAGCAGGCGGGCCGACGGCTTGTTAAAACTATACACAGCCTTTCTTCAGGAGGAAAATAATGAAAAACAAAATGGCGGCCAGTGCATTTGCGCCGTGCTAGACGGCAGAGGAGTGTACAACGCGGAAGCTTGGTCAGAGCGACGAACGGACACCGGCTGTTCGGTAATTATTTTCCGCTCCCAAACAAGGACATCCCTCTCCGGTACAGATTCATTTCCCGTTTTCACTTCTTGATGTTTAAATTACGAGCACTTAAAACCACAACAATTTCCCTGCTGGGCGCCCGGTATAGCCTCGAGCGAAATGTCCAGACTGGTGAGAGGTCGTATAGCTCTATGTCATTTAATCTGTAAGTTCGAGTGTGTGCCCAACGCATTGGGAACGGGTTTGTTTCTTTTTCAAACACAGAGGTAACTGACGATATGTGTGCACTACAAAATGGCGACTGCTGTGATAAAAGGGCAAACGCGGCGAGCCCGAAAGCATATGCCATCTTATTAGCTGGACTAGCTGCACTTATGAATCACGTACACACTATCAACGAACATCTCCCAAACACCCGTTACCGGAGCGGTGTAGGAGGGTCGATTCTACACTGCGCCTGACTATCGCGCAGACCAGAAGGGGCGGTAAACGCCATGAAATTGTCATTTTAAGTGAAAATAAAACAAAAGGCAAGAAGAAAATCACGTTCCGATACTGCCCAAGAACCCAGCGGCAAATACCCGTCGAAGCAGTCATTTAGCGAATGATGTCGGAGCATTTTCTTCTCAATCGCAGTTAATTCCGTTAAGCTGCGGTTAATCCCCTTCAACCGACCCCACCCTGCGATGTCACGCTAACCGGTGCAAGGGGATTAACCACGACGTCACGAGAATCAATTAATGCAATTAGCTACAGAGCACGTAACCGCTAAGTTAGCTGTATCCGACTATAGCTTCTTAAGGAGAAGAAATAAGCGTCCTGGCTGCAACAAAAATATTTATTATTGCGAAAGCAATACTGCTCGCACTTTCAAGCCTTCGCGTGACCCGGCCGCAGTTACGGCTTACCCACGTTGACGCTTTGACGTCGCACCCCACGTGACGCACCGGCTGGCAGGAGCTGCCATCTTGGGTCTCTAGTTTCACATGGGACGGTTATGTCAGAATCAGCCTGCTAGGACCCTGGAATTCACGTTACCCCTAGAGGCCACTAAGAAACGTTCATATGGGTTGGTTAAAGCGGGGCTTTATATGTGGGCTGAGGAAGAAGAAAAAGAGAAGAACGCTCGGTCACCAAGCAGCTAATGCTTTCGCTCAATATTTGGTTCAGCAGCGTTGAACCCTTGTAATTTTTTATTTCTGTTTTCGAGAAATTACCTCTTGCAGTGGTGAAAAAAAAAAAAAAAAAAGGAGAAAACACAGGGGCAGCTTGCAAGACTCACAGCGCAGGCGTCGCCACAAACAGTTGATCGCAGCGACGTTCCCTGTCATAGCCGCAATTCAACTATACTTAAATCCCTTCGCCAATCGCTTTTACTTTGCAGCTGATCGGAACTTCTGGCAATTTGGAGAACTGTACTCCTTGGGGATATAATTTTATAATTTTGTTTTTCACAATCCTCTGGGACTCAATAAGCATTATCTTTTCACAAATGTTATACCTCAATTTTCTTAAAAGGGAAACCATCCAGACTGGAGCATCGCTCAGTCATTCGGAATCCTGCAGTTAAACATGGGTGAGCCAAGGTGTAGGAGGGGGAGAGACACTGAGTTCCAAACTGAAAATAAAAGATGGAAAAAAAAAACAGCTCTTAAAAGCCGCCGTGCTACAATACAAGACCTCTCGTCGTTACGGAGAAATAGAGCAGAGACCAAAGCACGAGAGCACCTCTCGAACACCAATTACAGCGAGCTCGGACAGCGCGAAAGCCCGAAAGTGTCGTCTGCTAAATCTGGCCAGTCATGCTCCCATTTTTAGAAGATGCGGGAGCGCGCGCTTTTTAGCGGTTGCCAAACTGCGACTGCGCGCCAACAATACAACCTGAACAATTTTCAAAAGCCTGCGTCACGTGATTTGTCCCGTCTGCCACATTACCGCTTCGCGAAGAATGTTTTCCTGATCCTTTTCTTCGCTAGAGCGAGAGAGCCACACAAGCAAGCCGCGTCGTCTGCCAGCAATTACTACAGCGGTCGCCATTACTGTGCCAGGCCACCGCGCTCGCTGACCCGCGTAGCCTCTCTTTTCTTCCTCTCTCTTGGCTCTCTTTTCTTCCAACGATGCGCACCATTTTCGAAAGACGGTGCCAGTGGTATTCCTTTTGTCTTCTTCGAGGCCAGTTAAAACGACGACGTCCGTCCTACTGTGTCGCTGCGTGGCGGCGCGTCACGCGACGGCCATCTTGAAAGGCAGCCAGTCGGCCATCTTGAAGAGGAAAGCAAAAACAAGCAGACGATGGGCGCCCGGCGCACACATTGTGTCGTCTGCGCATTACGAGAGGCGGCGCCTTGTCTGCTTCGCCAGATATATCGACCCCAGGCGCTTTCACGAAAGAAACGAGGCTTGCGTAAACGAAAACAAAAGTAAAAGCCAGTTAAAGCAAGCCCCGTTTCGCCAGTTTCGGTGGTTGCACAGACAACAACAGACCGGCCCTGGGAGAAACGTTTAGACTACAGGCCTTCCTTCGCATGTATTGAGAGAAAAATAAAAACTAAACCCAGCACGAACGCTAAGTGGTTCGTTGTTTCGGCTTCGCATGATTGGCAACGGTTTCAACACTAGCTGTCCACAGAGGTAAAAAAAAAAAAAAAGAAAAAGAAAAAAACAACGACTAGAGCGAAGACAAAATGTTGTTCGTGCTCTCGTTAAACGCGGACGGCCGTCCGGCAGCGGCCCGTGTTCCAGTCCATAGATTCGGATAACGTTCGGTCGTTTGAGCGCTGAGCAAAAGAAAATGACTGCCTTTGTCTCGCCAACGCGGCACACCCAGCAGCTGCGTAAGCAATTAATTCCCTTAGTCAAAGCGGGCCATCCTCACGGTGTTTTCGATTTTTCGCAGCCACTGATGTCGAAACAGGGGTGATTTTACGCTCCCGTAACGCCGACACCGAAAATAACCTCGGGGGCGAACTTGCACGGCGTCTCAATTGCTGCGCGCGAACCATGGCATACCACATGCGTGAAGGACTGTTACGCTTGTCGTACTGGTTTTCTCTCAGAAAGGACAATGTAGGCGATGTTTTTGTTCACTGACTTGTAATTTATACAAGAGTTACCTAACAAACAGTTAGCTCCCTCGAAAGAATCGAAATTATACTGTATAAGGCTGCGATTTGGGCAAGTTCGTGTTCAAGGTTATTTGACAGCGTGAGGGGGGGGGGAGGGGGGGAGAGAAAGAAACGCGGCACACACGAAGAACACACACCAATACGAGCGCTGATTATAACAACTGGCATTTTTGTAAGAAAGTTTATTCAGTTAAACAAAAATTGCCACCTGCGAGTCAGCGCTCGTGCTGTGTGCATTCTTCGCTTGTGTCGTGCTTTTTCTCGCGCTGCCAAAACATGAACGTGAACACTGAATTTATTCTAAGGACAATGCCACGCAGGAGAACGGCACGACTGGCGAAGGCATGCCGCGCCACGCTTTAAATGATTCACTGCGGCTTTCTTCAATTGCTTTGCAAATGGTATTCACGGCCTCTGATGTCAGAGACGTACACACTCGACTGCCCCAAGTCCGGTTCCTTCGTGGGTGACTAATGGGCCCGTATTCCGAGTTCGCGCCGTTTTCAGAAGTGGATCCTTTTTTGGCGTTTTGGTCCTTCTCTGATTGGTGTTTCCCACCAACCGAAAAGTGATGGCAACCGAACCGTCATCTGGACGACTCGAGGTAAGGACGGAAACCACACTCCTGAAGCGACATAAACACGGAAAAATTTGTGCGGCACTTTGGACCACTAAAGTGCGATACGACGAAAGCCTTTGTTTGAAACTTCGCTGATTCCTGGTTTTACAGCGTCTGCTTCTGTAGGCTGTGTGGTGCGGCGTTCGAGAAAGCGCCCAATGAAAGGCGCCGCACGGATGCCTGGATCGTGATGACGCGATAGCGTAAGCTACCAGCCAACATATAAAGCCCCCGCTTTAACCGACCGAGGCGTATGAACGTGCCTGCGTGACCTAGGGATAACGTGAATGCAAGGGTCTTGACAGGCTGATTGTGATATCACCCTCCCATATGAAAGGAGAGGTCCGAGTTGGCAGCGCCTGCCAACTGTTACGTCAGGCAACCCTATCGTCCAGTTAGTGCTCGCCCATGTAAGCTGTCAGCTACCGCCTCCCACGGAATGAACGCCCCCCTTTTTGGGGGGCCGCCCACCTTCACCTATGGTGGCCGTCATCTTGGGTGATATCACGTGACCTAGGTTTAGTTTGTTGGGTTTAACGTCCCAAAGCAACTCAGGCTATGAGAGACGTCGTAGTGGAGGACTCCGGAAATTTTGACCACCTGGGGCTCTTTAACGTGTACTGACATCGCACAGCACACGGGCGTCTTCGCTTTTCGCCTGCATCGAAAAGCGGCTGCCGAGGCCGCGATTCGATCCCGCATCCTTGGGATCAGTAGTCGAGCGCCGTAACCACTGCGCCACCCCGGCGGGGCGTGGCAGCAAAGTGTGAAACCTTCTGCGAACGACAGTATGAGCCAATAAAGGCTTACGCCTTAATACAGGCCAAATTAACAATTGCTGTTCTGTCGTTAGCTGACAGAGCAGACGTCATACCGCGGTGTTGTGCGCTCTTTTCTGACGTCAAACGCCTGCGAAAACCAAAAGCGGAACGACTAGCCAGAAAGCACTATAGGGTTTTTCAAAGTTATACTACCTAGACGGAAAAGTGACATCACGATAGTTCCTTCCCCGTGGAAAGGCGCATGCAGTAATGATTGGGAATGAAGGTTTCGTATACTGTCACGCTGTGGTGACAATGCCTTTGGCGTCAAACGAGGAGACAGGAGTTGCACTCAAATGAACTCTTTATTGGGCTGACTTGCGCCAGCAAAATAACTAAACCAATCGGTGGCGGCAATAGCAGCAAGCATGCTTGACTGTCTTCGATCTATTCCCGGTGCACTTGTCAGGCCTCAATTTAATGTCACAAAAGCATCTAGATAAAGAGGCAAAATGTGATTAGCACAACCAGAT